>JAKTTJ010000010.1:0-307341 GCA_030581495.1 Waltiozyma xylosica | reverse complement strand
AGGCACTTTGAAGGCTGAGGATATAGATTAGAAGCCATAATAAACAACTTTTGTTTTATAGTGTAACATGCTGTAGGTCAACATCAACCTTGATATCAAGTCAAGTCAAGTCACGGTGTTGGTGTTGATGAGTAGACGGTTGTTGATGGTAATCCGATGTAAATGCCAGAAAGGTATAGACTCGCACGAGTTACAGGTCAAGTGCCCTCAATCGGAGGTTCTGCCGAAGTGCTTGCTGGCCGGCCTAACTGTAGAAGGGGAAGAAAAGAAAGGGAAGAAGGAAGGGAAGAAGGAAGAGAGAAGAAGAAAGGGAAGGAAGGAGAAGAGGAAGAAGGAAGAGAGAAGAAGAAAGGGAAGGAAGAAGGAAGAGAGACGGAGAAGACTAAGTATGAAGGCAAGACTGGATGCTAAAACATAATAAACTCTCTCACACATTGTCACTATTTGGTGGTTTTCTGGGCCAATATTCACTCCACCATTACTCAATCAATTCTTACGATACAGGGCCAGCAGACCCCTCAAAATCATCCTGGAAGAGCCAAGATTGCAGAAATCTCCTCTACATCACGGTAGCACCAACACACCAATTTGCGCGCGGTTTTGTGACACTGTTGTGAGTGTTACAGAGCTGTGAGTGGTATAGTTTGATTGCTGGTGTGTTTGGGATGTTGTTTGTTAATGTTCAGAGCAAAGCGATGAAAATTCGGGTTTGTATTCAGAGCTAATGTTTATTCAGTGTAGGTGTCACTTCATTGGTCGCGCCTTCTTTTAGCCGATCGCCCCAGATTTTCCAAAACTTTTAAGCCCGCTTCCAGCTCTGTGCGATGATTTTTGACACTATAGTGTTGATCGGCCCTCGCTTGCCATACAAATGCCTAATCCAATCCTTAATTGCCCTCGGGTACCCGTTGCGATCGCTCGGATGGGTTTCGCCAGTCTTAGCCCTGGAAAAACTGGAACCCGACTGTTCGGACAACTAGCGACAAATATCTAACCGTACAAGGCACACACGATCTTCAAGTACATAGGCAACAAAAGAGGATAAAGACTACGTTCTTACGAATTTTAATTTTATCATTATGAAAGACCTTTAGGCGATATATTGGATAGACTGTACTCAACAGCATCTATGAATGAATGATTTTTTGGTGGTCCATGTTGTATGTAGTGATACTTTGGTTTAATAAATCGTAGGACTTGAGGTGTTTCCTTTAGTATTGTTGTTGAGCCTTGAATATTAATCACACGAAAATCGGAATGTTTGATTTAGCTTTGACAACATCACAATTTGTTATTGCATGTATTAGATTTAAGTATCATTGAAGTGTACATAATTTTGAAGATATGCTCGTCCTGTTTCATTTACGATAGCTCAGAGTACTGTTATTTGATGATGAAAGATGGCTGAAGAAATATTTTGGTCTTGTTCTATCAAAGTCTCGGTTAATATTTGGACAATCAATGTGCTATATTGGTGATTTTGAATATAGCTAGCTAGCTAGCCAGATAGTTTGCCTCTTAGCTCCTCTCTTTCCTTTACGAAAATATGTTCCCATTCTTCTATCAGTTGTAGCCTATCATACTTTTAGAAATTCCCAGGTTGTGTTATTTTGAACTGTTTATATTTCTCCTTCAATTAGGGGTCTTGACTTAGTTCTATTTGGATTTATCCTGGAGTTGCTACTTTTATATTCGTTTTTTTGCAGGCTAAGTAAAATATACAAGTAAAACCGGGAAACACCTCTAACTTAAAGCATGAGAAACTGGTGACATTTTGTTATCTGATCGTTAACGGTTTCGAAATACACTAAATTTGTTAAGGTCTACGAATGCCCATCAAGCAATCCAAGATCTTCTGATCTTTAATACTTGATGGGTATTGCAACAATAAATCTTTTAATAAAAGACATTGAATATACCTTTGTTTTGATCTTGTTTCTCAGCCAATTTTATTTGACATCCGGCACCACGTATGTATTCTCTAACATGCTTGGTGAACTTCATGTCTACGTTGTTACCAAGCCTTTCAACCAATCACGGTCTCGTGTTGGACATTCTCTTGCTCTGTGAATAGTTTGTTTGACCAAATAACTGATGATGAAAATGGAGATGATCTATCCTTGTTTATGTCGATAGTTTTATCTCAGGTATGCCTTGTGGAGCCAACGGGTTGACCCGATCGATTTTGGGGTTGTGGCATGATTGAGGGTAGTTTGAATTTGACTCCAAGCCAACGCTGATGTCAATTAGCTGTTAGATCATTGCCGATTTTGATCATTGTTGGATATGATGGACAAATGGCGGCTAAAATGATTGGATAGTGGGGTCTTTTTTATGAGGTTCAGTCCCGCAGATGAGAAGTACGGTAATTCGTAATTGTTCATGAAGCCCAAGATTCATCTTTGATGTAATCGAGTTGGATTTGGTATTCCTCTTTTCTTTGACTACTGTTCTAAATGTTGCTGGAAGAAGGCTTGCACTTCACCGTCGCCTTGATTTTCTTTGAAGTTTACAAAAAGCGGTAAGATTGAAAAGCCGCCAGCTTCGTAAACAACACCGAAAGAGAATGAAACATCTGCGAAGACAACCAAAGTCATCACTAAGAAATCCTCCACGCCTTGAATGGAACTTTGACTAGTTCTCCCTTATTATTACTCAGCTGAATTACCTCTGGAATATAATGCCTAAAGATAAATTGCAGTGACTTAACAAGGTAAGTTGTTGTTGAAGATTTGAAGTTTTGAGGAACCAATACACAACGATAAAGATAGAGACGTGTGATAAATAATTCAAATCACATATTAGTTCTTTTGAATCTTGATAAAGTCTTCTCGGTCAAGAACCCCCCCAGCCAGCCAGTCATTTTTTGTTCTCTCTGTCTTCTTGGTGTTATCTTTGTTCAGTGAGTAACCTTAAGATCAAGTTTTCGACTTAATCCTAACCCAGATATGACTTTCATTCCTGGATGTCTTGCTTCTTCAATTTCATTATCACGAGTAGGATTTCTTGTTTGTTCGTCAACTATCGCTGGTTTGCAAATAGAGACTATTGAAACTGCAAAGAAAAACCTAATTAACCAGACGACTCAAACGAGATAAGAATTGACTGGAACCCACTCCAAATAGCAACCATGTGATCTCACAATTAATAGAGACTCGTCATTCCTTGAGTCTTGTCAAATAATGACTAGAAGAACCCCAAGATTTCCAAGCTTATGATCTTCGTTCTTGGACCATAAAGTATCAAATTTCAGATTTTCTTTATCATTTTATACTAACTTTGGAAGATCCTGTGACACTGGACTGATTACTACTTACATTGTCTGAATCCAAGCAAGACGCCGTCATATTTTGTTCATGTGTTCTGAGTTTTGAAGATAATTAATTTTCACTTAGGATTGGTTATTATTATGTTGTGCGGCACCAATATATCCAAGTGTTTTACTTATCAAGAGTTCAATATATTGGCAGAAGGTGTATCCTGCTAAGCAAACTTTATATTTGACTTATCAACAATTATTATTATGAAAGCGAACCGAGTATTTTGGAAAAAGGCTAGAGGTAAGGGTAATTAAAGCTACCATCATAGAGTTTTTTGAAGCTTCCCCTGTCAAGATCTTCAAGATTTGAGATTCCATTTTATGCAGCCTTGGTCATATCTCCGTTAATGTTAGGTTAATGTTAGGTGAATCGCTTGTTTCATTTTGAATCATGTTTGACGTCTATCAGTGTCCGATGTCTTGAAGAGAAGAGGCTATGAACACCTGGTGAAATTCAACCTCGATCGAAGTTTCTGAAGTACTCATGAAACTTTAAATATCCTAATACAAAGTTCATCCGGACATATAAAGATGATGGTGGTTTAAAGTGAAAGGTTATCTTCAAAGTTAAATCCAACACTCTACCAGTGAGCCATCTTGGAGTCACTGATATTTATCTGTCGATAATTTATTTGAATTCACCACTGTTACTTTTATGATATTAGTACGGATTTTGATCTTCCAACATGGTTCCTCGTGGCTGAGAACAGTCGAAGTATTGTCAAGCTTTTATTGGAAGAACAGCTTTGATGTTCACTCAGCGACTGCACTGAAATAGTACAGCAACGCGAAATAAGAAGATCAAAGCTGTACCGCTCAGAAGATTCTAAACTAACTTTGTCCATTAACCTCAAGGCACTCCAATTCCAACTTCTCAAAGAGCCTTCGCTATTCCTTGCTCTAGCAATCCAATTCATTTATAATCAAACAAACACATTCATTTGGAAACTGATTCAATCTATCATATTGAACTTGATCGAAACCGAATTAGAAGAAGTAATAAAATCAAAGGCTAGCAAATACCCTCCTCCAATGAACAATGGACCTCTGAGCAAGCCATCCACTTTATGAGCAATTGTCTATTTCTCTATGGTAATGGAATTTTACCCTCACTCCTCCCAATCTACTTTTTTTCAAAAGGATTAAAATCTTAATGTCAACTGCTATCTCTGATCAAGCACTTTCGCGGGGCTTTAGGTCACAGAATAGACGGCCTTGGCTTCTCAAACCGAAGTTAGCTATACCTTACGTGAAAGTTTTCTATCATCAGTGACAAATATTACTTTAAAGCTGAACTCTAGAAGAAGAAGATTCTTGCTATTCGGTTAGATCTCTAATCATTCGAAGTAAGTATTTTGCAGATTTTCAAGAAATGCATAGCATTCGAAAGTTGTTGGTTTAAAGGCTCAAATCAATTTTCTTCCGAAATTCTTCTACAGTGATTCGCTCGTGTATTTGTTTTGAAATTTCCAAGTTTTGATCAAAGATTAATCTTAAGAACTTACGGATTACAACTATTTTTAAAGCACTCACGGATTGAGCTGTTCTTGTATATACACAATCTGTAGAGTCTTTCAAATTTTTGATAAGCTGTGGATTTTGGATTTCGGATTGAATGGAGGTTCTTCTACTGCTCCAAGAGGATTAAGATTACAGGATGGTTCATTGGAGTGACATAAAGTTATCAGCTTGTATGTAAACTATGAACATTCAATTTTTGCATCCAACAAACGATAAACCAATGACGAATCAAAATGCTGGGATGATAAAGTGGGCAGTCAATACGGTAAGCGATCAGAGTACCGATTCATAGCGAAGTAAATTCCTTCAATCTTTAATTCTTCAAGACTTGGGATTAAGATCTTAAGGTGACAGAAGGGATCCTATCATCTAAGCTGACTTCTTTTGATCATTCACCTCAACAATCCAGACCAAGAGCATAAACGAAGATGACAGCCTTTAAAACAAATGTCTGTGTCTTTTGGATAGTAAGTACAATGACAATCTCCTTTCTTACGGTTCATTTGATAGATTGCTACAACATAGAGATTAGCAGAGAACCAAAGAGGCTTCAAAAATGTGATCATTTTGGAATAAGTTTCTTGTTCATCGCGATTTGAGTTACATCCAAGGAAAGATAGCAACATTTGTATTCTTTGGTTTTCCTCTATTCTCTAGCACCTAAAATTTCTAAGACCGAAGTGGAGTGATATTGTATAAGCTCTGTTATAACTTATCCCTGTTGGATCTCGTATGTGGGATGAAGTAATGCGAAAGTTCAAAGTTTCGTTGTAATGGACAAAAAGAGAAAGCACAAGACATGTTTTCAGCTTCGAATATAACATATTAATAAAAAAATGAGAGGAAAGCAGTTCTTTCGGTGAGGTGTTCGAAACCTTCGAAGCGGTGAGATCCTCAAAGTCAGCATCATTTTACAATTTTGGGGCTTATGTAAGCCAATTCTGAAGAACGGACATCAATTGTAAGCAACGGCGAAGTTCGTCAACGAATAAATATGTTCAATATGACTTCTTAACCTTTTATCTTTTTATTGTTCGCCGCAGATAGAATTCTTTTACTCGTCATTGCTGTCACTTACTATTCATCCACAGTCCAATCCTCATCCCTCCGATCCAGCTCGACATTCATTTATCAGTTGCACTTCTCCAGTTTCATGTTGAAGATTACAGCTTGCGCCTGAATCAATTTTACATTAGCAGAATCAACAAAATGGATAAATATCTAACCAGCGACAATCGTTAGAATGACACTCTTACTCAAATGGTGCATAGTATCTGTTTACATCTTCCCTCTATTTCATTATGCATAGAACGTTAATTCAGTTCCAATTCAGATTCCAAGTTCAGCAATGAGAGTAATCGTTTTTGAGCTTGTACGACACCAAGTTCACAGGAGCTGTAGGATAGCGATCTGTCGTGACTACCTCGTGTTCTTTCAAGAATTGTGCTCCCATTGAAGATTGACTGTTTCTGACTCTCCCAAAAGCAGTAAGAAGAAAATTCCTGCTATCATAAAACAATACTTAGGGGCCATAAAAAATTGAGAAGTTGGAAGATATTTCATGTCAAAGGGAATAAAACTTGAAAATTGAAGTAGATTTCCGCAGCGATTTCGAAACATGGGCCAAGTTTGATTGATGAATCAACGGTGAGATTACTAGACAGTCTTGTCAGAATGGATTACATTCCTATTTATGATTACTGTCCAAATCTTTCATTCGCACGTTCCACCACTTAGTTGCACTATTAATGAGATCTGCGGTCATCTTCTAATTTGATTTCTTTTATACCCATAATCCTTAAGTTTATCCTTTGACCCCTTGCAAACAATCCCAAACATGCTAACCCTACCAATTACCCAAGACTCCAAGTCAAAATGATTGAACATCAAATGACCAAATGTCTAATAGTCCTATTCAATTGCACACAATGAAAAAATATGAAACAGCTCTGGTGGATCAAACATTGAGTGCTCACTTGCTTCATTCTATCAACTTTGAGAAGCCAATTTGGCCATTGAGCGCCGGTTTCTTCACGAAGACCAAAAGAAATGATTATGTCTAAAGATCAAGAGAGGACCCACAAATGAGCTAGAAGGCGCGTGTTATGCTGTCTTTGGAGGTTCTTGGGAAAGATCTCAAAGACCATCCAATGTCCAATGAAAGAGTTCAAGGTGTTGGATCGAAGACCTGAACGTCTTTGTATTTGGGTATTGAATAATAACGTAAACACAACACCGAGGCAGTATGAAGAAGAGGAGAGAGAGACAATATTCACAATCCTACAAACAGTTTTACCAATGTACGTCATTCCTTTTGCTTTGCTGACAAACGATACAAATACCCTTCAAATATTCAAACTCTTTTTGGTATCAATAGTAAAATCACCCCGATTTTAAATTATTGTCCAACTTGAAGATTAGACTCACATCCAGTCAATATAAGATGTCGGTGCGAAACCAAGATCGCATCGGAAAATCCTACTCTTAAAAACCCATCTTTAGAATAACTCATAATGAAATCATATTTGTTAACCCCGTTAAATTAAGCTATGGAATGACCGCTCATTCAAAAATCCTTATTCAAGGTGGACCGGATTTAATGGAATTCTAAGCCAAGTTTAGACGCCGGCTATAATGATTTTTCAAAGTTATTTAAAATCGACCTGACTGATAGGAATAGATTCAGAGAAGTTTTACAGTTCTAGAAATTTGAAGCCAATTAATTTGATCCATTGGCGATCTCCCCAATTTATCCAGACCCCTCTTGAGGTTGAGAGGGCTTGTGATGTCATATTGTCTACACAAGATATTTATTCATCATCCATGGTATTATCCTCCCGCGTTCTGTATTTTTGCTAAAAGCTCGTGATTTCAAGGCTCAAGTGGGAAAGCTTCTCAAATTGTCTATCTTATTATCCAGTCAGGAACATACAATAACTAGCTACTTGCAATTTGTAATTACATCTGCTGATTCTTTCAGATAAAGACATCTAAGCTTCGAAAGTGTGTGTGGAACGTCAAGTTAGTGACGGCATGACAAAATTCTTTATTCTCATGTGGTTTATCTTGGTTGGGTTTTTTGTCAACTTTTAATATCAGTCACTTTTTTTGGTTCTCATGGCATTTTGGTTCCGTCGTTTATGTAGCTCACGAACTTCTTTAGAAGTTTAATTCTTTTCAACATGGGGCAGCATATGACAACGCTGTGAAGAATTGAAATTTTCAAGCTAAAACATAATATTAAAAGCATACAAAGATTGTCGTGTATCAATTTCCAAATTTATCTTAGTATTGGAAGTATTGTTTTAATTGTTTCAACCAGATCAGATGATTAATAGTATTGTTCAATTCTGGTGATGTTGATTACATAATCTGAATCAATTTTCAGATCAATAAAAGAAATATTTGATATCAAAAACTTGGTTTTGAAATTTATATTCAATGATTAACCATTACGTTTTTTTTTTAATTATCGACTGTTTATTTTTATTTTATATATGAGTTTATATCATGATTCAATATTTTGTCTTATTTCAGAATATGATTTATGCTTTAAATTTATTCAACAAACTGCCAGCTTTTCGAATAAATTAACATATTTTCATAAAATCACTTCAGTGAATAAATAAGCTAAAATAAAATTCTCCCAGATCCCCAATGTCCCGGATTATCTGGAAGGCATCTTAGTAAGAAAAAAATATAATGTCTTGAGAAACAACTAAATATGATCGTTGATATTTAATTCCAAGCAAATTATATTTAAACCTATTGAATAAAATATGCACGAATTCACATCCATCTTCACACTATCAAGCAGGACTTCAGGTAATGGTTTTCTTCTGACGTTTCATCTTATGGTTATACCCCATTACCAGTCTTGTCACTTTGTTTTACCTATAGCTTTGTTTCCCTAGAGGTTCACAATCTTGAATTGAATTGGACCCAATTTGTGAATTTAACAAGCCGTGAAGTCTCTTTATTCTAAATGATCTCATTATTTATTCATTGACATCAGTAGATGGACATGTCCATCCCAGCACACTTTATGAGAAATAGTCAGCCGTTTTCTTTATTAACACCGTCATACCAACCCATAAATTATTAGTTACATGTATGGACCAGCTGACTTCTTACTATCGGCCAATTTAATATACGTTTGGGCTACTCAGTATGACTAGGAGATAAGACCAAAATAATTTGTTACTTGTAATATGTTCACTAAAGTCTAAACAAACGTGAAGTTATAACTGAACGTTTAATCATCCATCTGAAATTTCACATGAAAACCATCAAGCTTTTTTCGAAACACACGAAACCAGTCATTAGTTTTCTCCATAAGAGCCTTCCTCTTTAGCTTAGGGTCTTGTTTTAACCCATGTTGTAAATCTTCTAAATCATGTTCTCCGAAAATATTGATCTCAAGGAATCGTGGTTTATCAACAATTTCGTTAAATCTTATCGGAGGATTCAAATGATCTAAACGATTATTTTGTTTCATCGTCAACACATAATTTTCCAAATACTTCAACACTGCAGCCGTGACCAGGCTTCTCGCTACTTGAGTTTTCCCCATTTTGATTAATTCTTTTTCTGACAAACCCAAACCTGCGGAAGGTGTTCTTCTTCGATCTTCAAATTTCTGAAAAAGTGTTTCTGGTGGTTCTTCAAAGTCGTCAGAATTGATAACGATGGATCGATCCCCGAGGATATCATAATCCAAAGAAACATCCAATCCGGATTGAAACAAATGATACCAACCTTCACCTCTGATATAGCTTCTATCATCCCATTTGGTTGGAGAACCATCAGTTGAAAATCCATCGCGATCACCATAGAGATTGCTCACATTGTGACGAAAGTTTCGATAGAGATTTCTTGAAGCATTACGAACTTTAGAGTTTATTTGGGCAACCTTGAACAGAGGGGCAGTAAATTTGTAAAGATTGGCCAATTGCTGCCTGGTGGTGTACTGACCACGAAAATGTACTTCAAACTGTGTGGCGATAAGCTTCAGTGTGGTGGAATAGAGCTTCCATTTCTGTTCAAGTGGTTGTCCTGAAAGTGCCTCTCTGGTTTGAAGTTCTGCGAAATGTTCATCCAAGTATGGATTTGTGCGATATATTTCGTTCTCAGAAATAGGAACAACCAAGTTGACCCCTTTAAGAGAACTATTCTCCACATCTGTTAATGTATCCTTTATCCTGTGTTGAAATAACAGAGTTGATCTGGCCAGTTTGCCATCTTTCGTTTCAAAACTTGGTGTTCCTAACTTCACGTACAAGTCTTTAAAGTCTTCCATACCTTCTCTATTTTGATTGGATAAAGCCTCAAAATCTGTGATTCTATCGAATATGGTTAAACGACGACAGCGTGATTTGTGGAAATTCGATAAATCTCCTTTGTCAACACGAAACTTCAAAACGTTCAATTGGTGTGGGAAGCCATCCAAAACGTCCCAAAATAACAGATAGAAGAAAGAAACATCATAAATACCAAGATTATCCAGATCAAACATGAAATCAACACTAAGTTTAATTCTACTCCTTGGTTTCATCCCCAGTATAATCTGATGAAGCTGAGCTCTTACTTTCAGAACGTAACTCATTTTTAATTCTTCACTGATATCACTAGAAATCAATTCCATGGGGAAATCAACAACATAGTGTCTTGAATTTGAATATCTTGGTGCAAAGAGTGCAGGGATTTCTTTGAGATCGGAAAACTTTAGCACAATAAACACACGGGATGTTTTCAATGAATACTGTCGGCTTAAACCTGGAACGTTGTCTTCAAACGAAGCCTTATCAGTTGCAGGGAGCGAATTGTATAACGACCATTTAATGTCTATTGGAAATGCCGCAGCTAAGTCACAAATATTATTTTCATTGACACTGGATGGTGTGTAGAGTTCTATGATATCATTGGTGTTACTACGATCTTTCATTTTGTGGCGATCGCTTTGAAACAAACCTAGCATTTGATAGGGTGCATGTTTGTGGAAGAAAACGCAGTATTGATTTATTTAATTAAATTGAGACATTGTCAGGTGTGAGTTGTTTGAATATGAGAGAGAAGAACAAGTCATCTCATTGGTTCTATTTTGAGATTGGATGAGTTATAAAAGAACGCACAGCACCAGAATAGACGGAATTCGTAATCGATCATCTGATACAAAAAACACGTCCGGAATTGAAAAATATCTCAATTTCATCGCATCACCTGCATGCTGTGGCCGACGCCCCATCTACGAAAACGACACGTAAGATAAACTACAAACAGCATTTCACTTAACATAAAGAACACACGAACTTGTTTGAGGAGACTTCTCTTATTTTTTGTTCTCAGTCCTTATTATCATTACTCAAGATATTACCAATAGTAATGTCTTCCATAAAGAAGAGAGGTGGTTCCAAAGTGAAGGGATCTGGTAGAGCAGAATCTCCAATCGCTGAAAAGTCCCAATTTGATGAATTAGACGAAATTGTCAAACAAAAGCAAAAAGAACTCAAATTGAACACCCGTCCAAGTTCCAATACTTACTGCAGTAACATCGCTCTAGTTTCCATTACTGCTTTGGCTCTATTCACCAGATTTTACAAGATTCATTATCCAGATGAAGTTGTCTTCGACGAAGTTCATTTTGGTAAGTTTGCTTCTTACTATTTGCAAAGAACTTACTTCTTCGATTTACATCCTCCATTTGCTAAGATGCTGATTGCCTTTGTCGGTTATTTGGTTGGTTATGACGGTTCCTTCAAGTTCGACAACATTGGTGACTCTTACATCACCAACCAAGCTCCATACTTGGCCTACCGTTCCCTTTCTGCTATTTTAGGTTCCGTCACAGTTCCAATTTTATACCTGACTTTAAGAGAATTCGACTACTCCATTGTCACTGCTTTATTCGGTGCTTCTTTGGTGTTGTTTGATAATGCTCATGTTGCTGAAACCAGATTGATTTTGTTAGATGCCACCCTGATCGTTTCTGTTGCCTTATCCATTTACTGTTATGCCAAGTTCTCCAACGAACAAAGATTTGGAAAGGCTTACTCCCAGAAATGGTGGACTTGGTTAGTTCTAACTGGTGTCTCTTTATCTTTGGTCATCTCCACCAAGTATGTTGGTGTCTTCACCTTCATCACTATCGGGTTTGCTGTTATCATTGATCTATGGAACTTGTTAGACATCAGAACTGGTTTAACCATTCGTCAATTCACCAGACATTTTGTTGTAAGATTGTACTGTCTCGTTGTCCTTCCATTCTTCATCTACTTGTTCTGGTTCTACGTACACTTTGCCGTTCTTAACAAGTCTGGTCCAGGTGATGCTTTCATGAGTTCTGAATTTCAAGAAACGTTAGGTGACTCTCCATTGGCCCGTGAATCCAAGCAAGTTAACTACTACGATATCATTACCATCAAGCACAAGCAAACGTCTGGTCTCTTACACTCCCATGGTTACCGTTACCCATTGAGATACGAAGACGGTAGAGTGTCTTCTCAAGGTCAACAAGTCACCGCTTACGAAGGTGTCGATGTCAACAACCAATGGCAAATTTTACCAGCTCAAGAGTTCCCAGAAGATCAAAAGCTAGGCCATCCAGTTCGCCTTGATGATGTCGTCAGATTGTACCACGTCAACACCCAAACTTTCTTGTTGGCTCACGATGTTGCTTCTCCATTATACCCTACCAATGAAGAAATCACCGCTGTTGACTTCAACACTTCTATTACCAGATTCAATGAAACTTTATTCAGGCTTCCGGTCGGAGATAGATCCACTGCTGGTTCAATCTTAAAGACCAAGGGTTCTAACTTTAGAATCTTACATTTGGCCACCACTGTTGCTCTCTGGACCCATAACGATGTCTACTTACCAGAATGGGGTTTCGGCCAACAAGAAGTCAACGGTAACAAGAAGATTATCGACGAAGCCAACAACTGGTTTGTTGACGAAATTATTGGTTTGAAGGATTCCAGATCCGTTTACATTCCAAAGCCAGTTAAGACTTTACCATTCTTCCGTAAATGGTGGGAATTACAAATGCAAATGTTTGAACAAAACAACAAGTTAAGTTCTGAACATCCATTCGCGTCTGATCCACTGACCTGGCCATTATCTTTAAGTGGTGTTTCCTTCTGGACTAAGAACGACGAACGTAAACAAGTTTACTTCATTGGTAATCTTTTCGGTTGGGGTTTGGAAGTTGCTGTCATGGCCTTCTTTGGTGTTTTCTTCCTTGCTGTTAAACTTGCGGAACAAAGAGATGTCTTTGTCTTAACCGACGACCAATCAAAGCAATTGTTCAACTTGGCCTTCTTATACATCGGTTACCTTTCCCATTATGTTTTCTTCTTCTTAATGGCCAGACAAAAGTTCTTGCACCACTACCTACCAGCTCATCTGATTGCTGCTATGTTGACTGCTGCAATTTTAGAATTTTTCCTAGGTAAGACCAAGACTTTGAACTTAGTTGTTGGTGGTTTAACTGTTGGTTTAGTTGCCTCCTTCATTTTCTTTGCTCCATTAACTTACGGTGATGTCGCTTTGACCACCGCTCAAGTCCTTGCTAGACAATGGTTCAACATCAAGTTACATTTCTCCAAATAAGTGTACAACTTACAAAAGACCGACAGCCTTATATAGGTTCATAAAAACTTTAAAATATCAAGATTATTTACAATGCCCAATCAATGCTCAATCAATTTCAATGACATCATAGCTTCTATCATTAGAACCATGATTAGTTGGAACAGGCAAACTTTCCCTTGGAGTGTGGAAAATATCCACATCGGCAATATTGGAGCCCATGGAATTCACCTGTTGCAATTCAACTTCAGTTTCATCATCACTTACAGTCTCAGCTGAAGCTTGGCCCATCTGAATCTTTTGTCTATCGTAAACGATTTGATTTCTCACAGGCGTAGAAGGCTCTGTAGTTTTGGCGGAATCGATATCAACTGAGACCTCGGAGTCTTTATTACCTTTATCTTCATCAAGTTTTGATGGGGTAGCAACAACACTGTCTATTTGAGGTCCAATAGTTTTTGGTTCATTCACAAGAATTTTGGCTTCAGGTTCAGGATCTTTCAAGTGTTTCTCTTTGATTTCTTGAGGAATTTCAATTATGTAGTCATCACTTGAAACTCTTCCGACCTTCAGTTTGTTCTCTAGAGATTTGATAAATGCAGTAGCTGAAGCAATCATTTCTCTTCTAGCCAGTCTCAACTTAACTGGTGGATCCACAACTTCACCTGTTACCAAACCAATAATCATACCAACTGAATTGGTGACATATTGTTGTGGATCTGACATTGGATAGGTGTTTGGGTCCTTGGAGGTGACATCCAAGTAATGTTTCAAGAAAATACAATTTAATGTATCGTCAACTAATGATGTAGGCCCAAACCCATTGTTCATTCTTCTGATCTCAACCATGTCTGCAAGAAGAACAAGCTTGATCATATCTTCATCTTTGATCATTTCCTTCTTTGCAGTATTTGTGATCTTTTCAACATTTGCGTTGAAGTCGCTGAAGACCAATTTCTGAACCTGGATATCAGTAAACGCTACAGGAACATCAATGACTTCTTTGATCAATTCACAAATAGTATTACAGGAAAATTCCCAAGCATCGTACAAATTGATCATACTTGAACCGTAACGACGAAGCTTCTTCGTGAAAGCCCTCAACCCATCGATATCAGCCAACTTGTCAGCCAACTTAATGTAAAACATGATATACTGAAAGTTGTAGACAAAGTGTTTTCCAGCTGGTTCATGATCTGTTTTCCAAATATTAATCAAGTTCTTATTGGTAGACTTGAGGATGACAATGGATTCGAACTCTTGATATGCCTTACCGTAGTCCTTCAAATCAAAATAAACCCGTGATAAACGATATCTGACTCTATGATACCACTTCTTTTTGTCCATGTAAATAATTTTCTTCAAAGAATCGATAACAAATGTGTTAAAATCCTTAGAATTTTCACTTGTTTCTTTCCAAATGTCGTAAAGAATCGATTCCTTTGGCAAAGCCGAAAGCAGCCCCAATGCTTCTTCTCCAGTAATCTTCTTGTCCCTAAAGTATTTGCAGAGCAAAGAACATAGCTGATAGTGTGAATCAATACCATCCAAATTCAAGGAGCATGCTTTGAGGGCTTTAGCAATAACAGAATCTGATTTGTAGTGTAGCTTATGTAGAATTTTGGTGTAGTAATGATAATTGATCCAGTTTCCAGGGTCTTGTGAGATTGCAACTCTTATCAATTTCAAAGATAGCTTCAGAATGAAGTTCTCCAATTTCTTTGAGATTTTTGAATTACTTCTTATAGTGAGGCCGTGTTCTGTTAGGACCTTAGTCTCTTTGTTATTCAAATAGGCCAGACCGTTCATTGGAGCTCTTAGGTTTCTGAAAAGAGATATTGGCAAGGAAGAGAAAAGGTTATTCATCACACTTTTATCGATATTGATGAATCCAGAGCCCTTCAGGTATAAACTCATCCCCATGAAGTAACAAAGAAGTGACTTTCTGTAAGTAGCTGCAGTTAAAAGCTTTCTGTCAGGGAAGTTTATTTTGTCAGAAGTCCACGTCAAATCATCTTCTGCCAACAAACCATAGGACTGACCCAAAAGTATCCAAGATTCAATTCTATTGGTAGCACAGATAAGATCATATCTCAACATCTCAATGACGAATTCCAAATCAGTGACTTTAGACTGAGCCAGCTTTTTTCTTTGGATGAAATTATTCAAGCCCATGACACCTTGGTAAAAATAGACACCCCTCTCAAAGACTTCTTGAGTCGAAGAAACAGGTCTTTTGAAATCTAAAGTCAACTCACCAAGCAATGCTGAACGAGTAATGCCCACATCGATGTAAGTATCGTCAAGGTATTTATCCAAGGTCTCTATATTTCTGGAGACACCTGGCATGTCTCCATTTGGTTTCCCAAGTGCCTTATAAATGGCATCTAATGCAAACTTCACATCAGGTTTAACAACGGTAGCCGAAATCAAAGACTTTCTCTTCTCCAATAAACCAAAGAAGAAATTGCTAAACTCAATGGCTGATTCTTTGGATAAATCTTTTGAGTTTGTGTGATGGTCAGCAGGAGAGAAGTTTTCTCCAGATATAGAGATGTGGTAAAGACAGTTCACCAGCTGTAAATTATCAGCTTCAAAAACATTGGTATCGACTTTGTTTAGAAAGAACTGACATAACATCAAAAAATGGTTACTTGCTGCATCACAGAAGTGTAAGTTACCAACTTCTTCATGGATAATACTGACAAAATCACAAGTATTTTCTATGACATTAGCTTTAAGCGACAGGTTATAGCAAACCAAGATACTGCACCACATGCAGACGAATGTATTCCTGAGCTTAACGAACGACCTTGATGTCTCTCTGTGCGTGCCGGATTCTGGAGGATGGTTAATTTCAAATAAATAATAAGCAATGAACAAAGGAATGAGCCTTATGAGCTGAGAAAAGAGTTCACTATGGGAACCTTCCAAGCTCCAGTCTTTCAAGTCCAACAATCTGACAAATCCTTCGATATATTCACCCGCATATGATAAAGAGGTTAAAAGAATGGATGTTCTTCCAGAGTCTTTCAAATTTTTGAACTCACCATGATCAAATTCATCCACCAGTAACCGAAGCACGAAGGAAAGAGCATGGCAATACTTACCAAGATCTCTCTTAGTGAGATAAGTACCAAATAAAACCTTCCATAATCTCAACTTCACACTCAATGGGGAAGCCTGGACAAACTGACTCATAGCGAAGTGATCCTCGGTTAATTCATCATTTTCGACACCCATTAGCAGAAACTCCATCAACTTGCAAGTCTCGTTCGAACTTCTTTGGGAGTGGAATGCTTTTTCGAAGGCCGCAATCAGGCTCATTCTGTCATTTTGGCTTTTAATCTCCGAAAGAGATATACTCGGTATATTGGAATAATTGGGCAAAATTATCGAAATGGTCGAACCTTTCACTTCATCATGAAACTTAGAAGTCAAATCTGTGACAAGTCCCACATCAAAGTTTTCATCAGATTTCAAAAGCAATATCAAACACCATCTATACCTGAAGTCCAATAGCTTATCAGTCTTGGTGAGATTCTTTAATTCAATGACCTTTCTCCATTTGTAGATGTTATTTTCAAACAGGATCATACCGTTCTTAAAATCATTGAAAGTTTTGGCTGGAACTTCATGCTTCTTCATTTTATCCCTCATCTCAAGCAACATATTGCATAGAATTTCAAACAATGAAATATACGTTGATGCTTCCTCTGAATTGCATTCATCTATATCATTCAGTAAACTGAAGAAGATCGGTTCGTTGGTAATCAAAAGTACTTCAATCATTGAATACAACTCTTTGCTGAACAGGAAATCAATCAAAGGGCAGACACCATTCACCTTTTTTAGTAATCGCTCCAAAAATATTGTTTTAGCTTCAACAAAATGAACGTTGTTTTTGTTGATTTGGATAATGTAATCTTTCACCAGATCATCACTCAACTCGGCCAGATCTTTAGATTCTCTGTCATGAGAATTTTGTGCAAACAATTCTGATAAATGTATCTCTGAAGACTTCTGATCGGAGGCTTGAAACAAGAGCTCTGTTGTATTGAGATCCCAATTCTTCAACAGATTATAGAAGTCTGAAACATGATTGGAAGTGCCTTGTGAGAGAGTATTGACCTTATCAAGGATATCACCATCCAAGCGATGCCCCGTATGAGAAAGACAGTCGTTGATGTTGAAAATAAATCTTTTTACCCTTGTCATTGACTCTGTACTGGTGTCACCTTGTTCCTGTTCTGCTCTCAATCTTTTACTAGATCTTTGAGGAACATCCTCAGCAGGAAGTTCTCTCTTGTTATCGCCTTTAACTTCTTGAGTATCATTACAGTTTTCTGAGACATCATGCAGTACCTGACTATTCTCATCTGACAAAATGATTTCTAAATCTTGATTCAAATCAGTTCCTTCACATAGATTTGATTCAGCACGAGCTGTTTCTTTCTGTAACTTATCGTCAATTTCATTTGGTTGAATGGAGTCTCTATGTTGATGAGATATGATATTTTGAGAAAGCTTGATAGCTTCTTTACGTTCCGTAGTTTTTCTTTCTTCAATAATCTCAATATCTTCGTCATTACTCGTATTATCGTAGATCATCAACTCCTTCTCGTTTTTCTTGTTGATTTTGTAGTTTATTTTATAAAGTGGGAAGTCTTTGGAGTTGTAAGGATCCTTAAACCTCACCTTGGTCTTTGATTTTGACAAGATACTCAAGAAACTTAAACAGACAGTCTTCCACGTAAATGTATCCAAATTAATAGACTTTGTCCAAGAATGTTCCAAATCCTCACGTCTCTTCTTGACAAACCTTTTCAAAGGTTCCAATGGCGTCAAGTCAGGTAATACCAGGTGGGAATCTTCTAAATTATACTTACCAGTGAAAAACTTGGAATCTTCTTGCAATTCACCAATTCGTATAAGCAAATCTCTCTCGTATTTCAGGAATTGCTGATACCCAGGATCATCCTCTCTGATGACTTCATAATTGAAAGAGTCGTCTTCCTTGTTTAGTTCCAAATCAATTGCAAATCTTTTGAGTCTATCATTTTCAAAGAATCCAGCTAGAGCTAACAACAAATTTATAACCAAAACATCAGGTTCGTTGTGTTGCAAAGATTCAATCAAATCATCAACACATAGCATTAAAGTGTCGAATAAATCTTCCAAATCTTCCAAATCTAACGACTCTATTTTGTCTTTATTTTGAATGAATGTAGCTCTAACTTGGTCATAGTATAACAAACCACGATTTCTATAAGCTAGATATTTTAAAGTTCTGATGTTGGGTGATATTAGAGCAAGATTGTTGGTGATGACATCGATCTGGAAGAGTTCCCTGTAATATTTATGTGCTTCCTTGAACTGACTGTCTTTCTGAAGCTTCAAGGCATTTTGAAGACATTTAAAAGCTGTTTCAATCTATGGGGGAAGTTAAAGTGTTAGCAGCGCTGTTTTTTTAAAAACATTAGGGCGGTAAATGTTAATAATAAACTTACCTGAAGTTCACGCGTGTGTTCTTCAGCATCAAAAGCCTTATCCTCTACACTGACATTAACGGCAGCAAAAGAAGCCATGATGAATTGTCAAATTGTCAATCAAAAGAGCAATTTTATACTGGCTTGACCTTTGGTGAAGCTGATTGTATCTTTTAATTGATTGCGCCGCCACTCATGTAACGTCAAGAAACGAATTCACATGGTATATTTTTTGTCCGACGCGCGTGCTGCAATTTGTCTCGAAGCTACCCTAATACTAATCACGTCCTAACCAGAGATCTTAAAAGTTAAACATTAATCTATTATCTTGATATCTATAAAATTCCTGCTCCAAATATAAGACTCAAGAAGTATAAAGAGGTAGTCCATCAAAAAAGCTGGACTTGGGCCTTCTAGTATTCAGAATTTGGAACCTATATGCCTAAGTGATCTGAACCAAAGTGACAAACGACTCAATTTCTGATCAATTGGAGATGAAGGCACGGCGTAAAGTGCACGCCGAAGAGTAAATAAAGTTCATCTCATCTACTGAAATCTTTCTGCTATTGTCATGAAATGCTGCAACAAGGTAACCGCCGGATCTCAAATAAACTTCGATCGGTTTTCCGTCTTTCTTTTTATCGATCTCGTTCTTAACAACTTTTTTTCTTCTAACAATTTTGGAAATAATTCGGTAGAAAGGCATCGAAATACCAGATTTGAATTTGATATTA
The DNA here is from genome assembly GCA_030581495.1 of Waltiozyma xylosica. Taxonomy (NCBI): domain Eukaryota; kingdom Fungi; phylum Ascomycota; class Saccharomycetes; order Phaffomycetales; family Wickerhamomycetaceae; genus Waltiozyma; species Waltiozyma xylosica. The sequence goes on along the minus strand of JAKTTJ010000010.1, from coordinate 287,689 downwards.
CTGTTCTTTCTAACATTCTCATAGAATACACCGAATTCTGAACGTAAGCACCCATAGAAGAAATCCGACGACTTGAGTTGTTCAAAGTCACTTGAGTTCTCTCTGTAACCATAGGATCCTAAAAATCTTGTCATGATTTGTTCATTGTCCGCCAAGACCATTTTATTACCAAACCTGAAGTTTTCAGCATCAACTGAGTTCTCGTGTGGGAAGAATTCGTTGGGAATTCGGTACTTTTGGGACACTCTGATTTCAATGATACAAACAAAGTCAAACTTCAACTGACTAATAATGATCTTACTCAACGCCAGTGAGGCAGTTTTGATATCTCTGTAGCCATAGAGTTTTGACAATGGGCTATAATCCAAAGGAGATCCGTTCTTATTGCTGCTTTGTTGGATCAAAGTTGTCGAAGTCATTGTTGGTATGTTGTAACAATAGTTGAAGTTCTGAGAGTAGGAGCTCCCGGAACCGTCCTTTTCGTAAACAGCCCTTGTTGAAAATTGATTTGTCTGACTCGTAGGTCTTCCAATAAGCTGAAGAAGAGGAACAGTGACAGTTGTGTTGACTGGTTTGTTTGTATCTGTAGAACTCAAAGTATCAATAACCTGTTCTGCCAAATCCTTCAAAGAATCAATTTGCATTCTATCAACTTCCCCTGTTCTTGGAACTGTATCAAAAACAGAAAAAACACCAATTGAGGCACCCGTATCGGTAACCAAGGGAACACCGACGTAAAATCTAATATTAGGAGCCCCTTTGACGAGTGGGTTCTTAGCTGTTCTCCAGTCTTTAGAAGCATCCATTAGTACAAGGTAATCAGCAGACAAGATGGTATGAGCGTCGATGGAAATATGTTTTCGACACTCACCAATGTTCAACTGGGTTTGATACTTGACAATCTGCCTTTTGCCATCCAAGAGTGAGATAGCAGCACCTTTAGCATGGAAGGTTTTCACAGCCTTCCCAATCAACTTATTAAAAACCTCTCTGTCTTTCCATTGATCAGATTGCGAGAACTTTTTTACAGCCTTCATTCTGGTATCTTCGTTATAGTGATCTGGGGCAGGCATCATTTCAATACCTTCAAAACAAGATGGACAGGGCACTTTAGAGAGATTCCATTTCGCCTTTGAATAGGCGTCCAAGAAATGTGTCTTCGTCAATGGCACGTTAATAATACTGGAAGATTTGTTCTCTGGTAATGAGCGATATCCTTTAGGCAACACAAATTTCTTCAAGGCAATATCATTTGAAGAAGAAGTCCCCGTTGAGTCGGTGACAGCGGTCAGATTCTCTCCGTCCTTGGTCTTATTATTGGACTTTCCATTCCCTTTACCTCTTTCTTTAGAGTCATACCTGTCTGAAGACAGTTTGATATTGAGCTTTGAAGCATGAGCAAGGGCGCACATGAGTTGTAATAGCTAGCAATGTATATGGGGAATATCTGGAAATGCAATGTGACTCTAGAACCTTCAATTATGAGTCGATTGGAGGAAATGGGTCCTTTGATGTATTTATTCATCACTAAGAGGTAATAAATATCATTTATTTACAGGTAAAAAGTCAAAGGAGCATTGGATGCCTGAGTTTTCCTTTTTCTTGTTTTTGTGTCAACGTCCTGGTGTGAAGTTGAAATCCGGTGGCGATATAATAATCCCTATAAAGCGCATCCCATCGCTCTATTGTTTAGCAAAGGATAGGAAAATGTTGCGAGTTCTTGGCGAGCTAAACATATATCATCAGAATTGATACATGGGTACATGTAATAGGCCCTCAATTAGAGGTTGTATAGCGGTAGTTCAACATTTGACGCTAAATGTTTATCTTTCGTAGCTAGCACAAAGGTGAGCAAATGTGCACTTTTTGCAGATGTTGGATTACATAAGCCCAATTTTGCGAAAAGTTGGCTGACTTGGTCCGTAAACTGGTTATCAACAGAACATGGTGTCATATCTAAGGTCCTCAAGACTTAATACAAACACAGCACTTGAATTCAATACATAAAATAATGTTCTCTTCCAGATTGATTTCAGGGAAATCTTTAAGACTGGGTGCCATTGCCGCCGCAACTACACTTGCCACCTATCACTCAGTTTTCCAAAATACCCTGCAGACACCAATTTCTTTGGATGCCAAAAAGGAATCCATAAATGATCAATACTCTGTTTCCATACCTAAGTCTGGTGTCGATCCTATTCCTTTGAAAGTGAATTATTCTACCGCTTATGACCTATTGGGTTATGGCTCGAGATATGTTACATTCCTCAACTTTAGAGTCTATACATTAGGTTTATACATTGCCACCGAAGATGTGAATAAGATTCCCACAGTTTTAGATTCCAAATACTTATCACAAACTTTCATTGACACAGATCCAACCAAGCCACATGAACAAAACGTCCTTGAAGCACTAAAAGATAAAGAAAAATCGAAGATCTTGATATCCAACTTCCTTGACTCCAATGTCCGTTTATTAGCTAGAATAACACCTGTGAGAAATACAGACTTCGGTCATTTGAAGGATGGGTTGGTTAAATCCATTATGGCTTCAGGTGTCAAAGATGAAGCTTTAGCTGACGGTTTACAAGAATTGAGAGGTGCTTTCCAAAGAAACGGTTCTGTTCCAAAGAATCATAACTTGATCTTGGAAAGATTAGAATCAGGCGACCTGCAAATATATTACGAAAGTGTTGCTAAGGGCAAAGAAGAAACAGTTGAAATCGGTAAGGTGACAAATCCAATTGTTAGTAAGTTGCTATTCCTTCAATATTTGAGCGGTGGATTATCGCCAGACGCTAGAGACACTGCTGTTGAGAAGATGTCCCAACTAGTTTAAGACTTTTCTTTCTAAATCAATTTTTATATCTAAAACAAACATGTAAATATTAAACTCCAATTTGATTAATCCAATCTGCTAAATTCATAAAGATATCTTCGAGATTGTGGAGAATGCCTGCTGCTGCTTTCTGGGTATCGGTCAACCTTTCTCTCCAACCGTGCGGGCTATATGTTAGAGACTCTTGGAAACTTTATACATTTGTTGACCGTTGGCAAACCCCGATTGTAAACCAACGAGCCAAGCTCCAAAAAAACACCCAGTGTAGTTAAACCAGATAGGGGGTCTATCCAGTAAAGTGTCACAGATCCGATGAAAAGGTCCATGTTAGATGGGGTCTTCAGGACGAAGTGACCTCGATTCCTGCGACTCTCCATACAAAAATACGCAAAAATCTCAACGAAAGTTAAACCGACAAGTTAAGTTCAATTCTGCGATAACTTTACGAGATTTGAATCTGGGGAAACTTAAATATCTGAAAATTGGCTACAGTCAGTATAAAAAGACTTAGAAAGTCCCTCTGACAACAGAACAAATTAGTACAGCACACAGGACATGTAACGCTAGTATTTGCTCTTAATGGTTTCATACCAAATTCCAATACATATATCAATTCAATAAAATGGTTGGCTTTTTGAAAGTTAAAGGCACTAAGATCGTCGATGCCAACGACACTCCAATTGTTTTAAAGGGCACTGCCACAGGTGGTCACTTGAACATGGAAAACTTCATCACTGGCTACCCAGGTTCTGAAACTGAACATAAGCGTATTTTGAAGTCCAAGATTGGCGAAGAAAAGTTCAACTTCTTCTTTGACAAGTTCTACGAATATTTCTGGACCGAAAAGGATGCTGAATTCTACAAGAACAAATTGAATTTCAACACCTTGAGAATTCCCTTTAATTACAGACACTTCCTTGATGATGACGGTGATTTATTCCAAATCAATCCAAAAGGCTTTGAAAGATTAGATGCCATGTTGAAGCACACTAAAAAGAACGGTATCTACGTCATCTTAGATTTACACGCTGTTCCAGGTGGTCAGAACCAAGACTGGCACTCAGATTCTGGTATCCACAAATCTCTATTCTGGGACTTCAAGGTTTTCCAAGATGCTATCTTAAACTTATGGGTTGAAATCGCCAAGTATTATAAGGATGACGAATTGATTGCGGGGTACAATCCATTGAATGAGCCAGCTGTTGAAGATCACTCCAAGTTGACCTCTTACTATGACAGATTGGAAGCTGCCATCAGAAAAGTTGATCCAAACCATATCTTGTTCTTAGAAGGTAACACATACTCTATGGATTTCAGACAATTTAGCAAGGTTTTACCAAACTGTGTCTACTCCATCCACGATTACTCCAACTTTGGTTTCCCAGGTAACTTTTACAATGACTCAGAAGAGCAAATCAACAAGATACAATCTCAATATGAAAGAAAGATCGAATTCCAAAAGAAACACAAAGTCCCAGTTTGGAATGGTGAATTCGGCCCGGTTTATGCCTCTGACTTCCGTGGTGATAAGAACCCTGACGAAATCAACAGAACTAGATACCAAGTCTTGAAACGTCAATTGGAAGTTTATAAAACCGGTGATCCATCTGGTGATCAGTCCCCAATCTCCTGGTCCATTTGGTTGTACAAAGATATCGGTTACCAAGGTTTAACCTATGTTGATCCAGAAAACTCCTTCTTGTACAAGATTTTAGGTAAGTGGTTACAAAAGAAGAAGGCCATTGGTTTAGACCGATGGGGTAACGATATTGCTCCTGTGTATGGCAAGTTATACGATGACTTAATCCAACATTTCGAAAATCAAATTCCTGAAAAGTACCACAAAGCTGTTTACCCACATGTCTGGACTTTCAGAGATTACATTCCAAGAGTCACCAGAGAATTGTTATTATCCAACTATGCTGCGTATGAGTATGCCGATTTATTTGTCGACTTATCATTTGAAGAGTTGGATCAGTTAGCCGCTTCTTTCAAGTTTGAAAACGTCAAAAAGAGGGAAGAATTGAATTCTATCTTAAGAGAATATTAATTTGGTTTGCCATTTTCAGTTCCATTGATAACATGAGCCCACTAAGCCGGATAACCTTAGAATTCACTACGCGCAGAAATCAGCAGTTCTGTGACGTAGGCCCTGCAGGCCATACTATAGTATCCCCAGAAGTGGACACGAATGTTTGCTCGGATTTCACAACAAGGGGTCTTGTTGCCCTGACACCAAGCTGCTCCTATGTACAGAGATGTATAAACTAGGAACATGTTGTCTGTTAGTTTTGAAGTATATTATGGTAGAAAACCAAAAATTATTTCCGTAACTAGAATAAATAGCATAACTTTATCAAGTACAATAGAGAGCGAGAAGAGAGAGAAAAGAGATTTATAAAGAAAGATTCAGTGGCTTTATGCGCATTATAAGTCAAATTGACCATTGACGAATTCATCGTCCATTTCTTGATCACCATCGTTGTCAACCATCATATCCTCGTCTTCTTCATCTTCTTCAATGACATCTTCATCAGCTGGTAAATGTATGTTAGGAACAATTAAGGATCCATATGGTTGTTGAACTCTGTTCTTGTGGAAATCTTCCATAGTGGATTCATCAACAAAAGTGAAACCCTTGAAATTGGCCTGAATGCCAGGGGACAATGGAGTAGATGCAACTTGGAATTGTTTGGTGATTAAAGATGCACTTGCGTTAGTAAATTCGGGGTCGAAGTTAGATGTGTCTGTTTCGGAGGACAAATGTGGTCTGAAAGGTGGTGGGATTTTCTTAGAAGTTAGTAAATTCCAGTCAATGTCAGCAAAGAATGGATGCTCCTTTAATTCTCTAGCATCGTTCTGAGAACCCAATCTATGTTTTGGATTTCTATTCAATAAACCCTTAACGAAGGATCTACCTTCTGGAGATAAAACTTCCTTTGGGAAACGGACCTTACCAAAAGCAATGTTCTTATACATTTGTTGGGTGTTATCTGCATAAAATGGGGACCAACCACAACACATTTCGAAAATCAAAACCCCAAGAGACCAGAAATCAACCATCTTGGTGTAACCGGATTCATCCAATAAAACTTCTGGAGCCAAATATTCAGTAGTACCACAGAAAGTGTTTGTAGTATCGCCCGTAGATAAATTAGCCTTCGAAAGACCGAAATCACAAAGAGCAATATGACCATTAGCATCCAAAAGAATGTTTTCTGGCTTCAAATCTCTGTAGATAATACCGTTGTCATGCAAATGTTCCAAAGAGACGACCAATTCAGCGATATAGAATTTGGCTCTTTCCTCGTTAAACTTACCTTCCTTTTGTAAGTGCCAGAATAATTCACCACCAGACATGTAATCAGTAACCAAGTACAAATCAGTTGGTGTTTGGAAAGAGAACTTCAAACCAACAATAAATGGGGAAGAAGCACCAGCGGTACGAACCAGAATATTTCTTTCACCAATAGTATGTGCAACTTCCTTCTTCTTAACAATAACCTTCTTGGAAAGAACCTTCATAGCGTAAATACGATCAGTATCAAGTTTACGAACTTGGAAGACTTGACCAAAAGTACCCTTACCTAATAATCTTAAAACTTCGAAATCTTCTGGACCATAATGTTTCTTTTGCGTAGTGGAGAATTCCCAAGAAACTTTGATTTCACCTTTCAAATCGTTATTGGCCAAATGGTTTTCAAGTTCAAACCATTCAATGTTGGAAGTGTTGGTGATAGTAGATGGTTTCAAGGAAACACGGCCAAGGAAAGTCTCATCACTGTCATAAACAGAGATATCCAATTCTGAATGTGAACCTAATACATCGAAAATAGTCTCATGATGCCAAGCTGGATTAGAGTTGTTCATCATTTCAGAAGATTCATCTTCAGCAATTTTAACATGGCGAATAGCATTATTTCTTCTGTTCAAATGTTGAGAAGAGGATTGTCTGGAATATAGAGGTCTCTTGGCTGAGGCAGTTGGAATTGGTTTCAAATCGCGTTTTGAAAGAGACATTGGCTTGTTGCTGACAGATTCTGGACCGTGTGTGATGAATTCAGAACTCTCAAAAGTACAAACGACATATGGTTGGGCCTTGGAGGTTCTGGTGATCAAATTACGAGCCTTGATGATTTCCACTCTCAACTTACCACGAGGAGTATCATAACTCGTGGCGGATGAAGGTGTTGACGATCTTGGAATTTCGTAGTGAGGGTGTTGCTGTTGTGGTTGTGGTTGGTAGAAACGATTTTGGTGTGTTTGTTGTGCGAAAACTTGCTGTTGTTTAGGTGGAGGCGAAGTAGTGGTACTGTTGTTGTTTGCAACCTGATTCAACACTTGCTGAGGTTGATAGTTGTTGGATTTAGTGGTGGTACCGTAGGCAAACGAGTTGTCACTCACAGCAGTTGTAGGATGAGATGTCTGTTGCAAATTAAAAAAGCCACTACCACCGTTGTTTGATGATAAAGTTGGCTGAAGTGGTTCGGCAAATTGCGGGTTTTGCTGTTGAGGAGTTGGTGTAACAGATTGAGATGATGGCTCAGATGGCGGTTGTTGCTGCTTGTTGAAACCGAAGCCAAAAATGGATTTAGCGAAATCAACCATTATACTGTTTGTTAGTTTGCAGTTGAATTAATTGGCTGGTCAGAGTCTTCTAGGTCTTCTCTATGTGTTCTATAATGACGACTGTAAACAAGTCAAATTTGATGATTCTCTTGCTGACGAAATGCTGCTAGAAATCAAAAAATGATGGAAAATGAAATAAATGAGGTGCAAAAAATAAATAGGATGACCAATGATTTAGGAAATATTAAGGATTTTGATAAGAATTGCAATCCCTTTGCTACCTTCTACTGTTATTGATGGTTGTTAGTAAAACTTATTTCAAATCCATAGGTTGTGGTGCAGAAATTCGATGTGGCAAAACGCAATGATGAAGCACACTGATTGTTGTGAGTTGCCGTCCTGATCACTGATTTGAATATCCTCTAGATGCATGAGGGCTTTGAAATTGAAGGACTAATGATTGGTGTTGTTATGTTTTATTCTCAATACTTTTTGCCTGATTGAGAGCTTTAATGGTACCGGATTCACGATAAGAACCATAGAGACGATCAACTTTCAGGACAGAACAATTTAACAACGGAGATTTGAAAGGAGCACATACTATGATAATATAAATGAGGAAGTTGATGGATAACTCAAGGAAGTCGAAGTAAATGAGATAGCAAGGGATAATGGTGTTATTGAGTTAAAATGTATTCAGAAACCAGAGCTGTTGAATTTTCTGAACGGACGTTGGCTTTCCCTCTAATTTTTTTATCGTAGATCGTCCGTCCGCACGAAAAAGAAAGGTCGAATTGGTGAGAAGAACCCGGCTCCCATCAGATGTCCGCATGCGGCCGTTGTGACCAGGGGGCACCTCGGGTTCCCTAACAAAAGCCCCACTAGCCTTTTCCCAGGGCTTCTTCGGATGCCATTTTTTTTGAAGAATTTGACACTCGGCTAAACGCTGGATCATGTATCTCGCAACAGAAATAGACAGGTTACCCGGGTGCGTTATTGGCCTGATTACATCACCTTTTATACAGGTTTGTATTGAAGACAAACATACTTGATACACTGAAAAAATCGATAAATAAATAGATTACTCAATAGAAAAATAAATAAATAAATATATATATATAAATAGATATATAAATATGTGAATGAATAAATAAATAAATAAATAAATAAATAAATAAATAAATAAATAAATAAACACCACTCCTTTTAATAGTGGACAATGTTAGTAAATAGGCATGGTTCAATATAATAATGGAGGATCTAGGGTTTGAAAACACCGTCACCTAGTTGTTCTAGTGTTTGACTCAATGGCCTTCTTCTACTAACATCCCAGAAACCTTGCTTTTCGAGATCTTTCTTGATTTCAAACCCGTTTTCTAAACCTTCACCACGTTGGGCAAATGAACTGCTTTCGGTATTACCAAGGAATGATCCACACCAAAAGACACCACCAACAAGAACGGCAGTACCAAGGGATGTACCGACGACCTTAACAAGTTGACCGGTTGGGGCAGCAGTGAAAGCACCTGCGACACTACCGGCGAAGAATTCATTCCATGAATCATTTTCCTTTCTCAGATTAGCCAAAGAGGCGCCGGTGAAACGATAAGAACCAGCCACTAAGATCATTAAACCCCATAGCTTACCAGATTTGGTGAAAACACCCATTGGACCCAATCTTTCCTTTGAGACAGCATTACCTGCAGCAACTGTAAGTAAACCTGCGATAGAAGCAAACTTGACAGCGTCCTTTGTCACTGCCCATGTGTTCACTGGCTTGTATTGGGTTTGTGCGGGGGTGTTGAAGGTCGGGGATGGATACTTGATGGCTGGTTTAGATTGAAGAGTCCCTTGGTCTGACATAGTGATTGTAGTTTTTAAGACTTTCAATGGATCCTTGAATAATATGTTGGAAAAATGAATCAAATAAACAATATTAATTGTTACTTTGATTGTATAATCGAAAATTTCGTTTGATCTTGGGTGCAGTTGTGGAGGGAATCGTTGGAAATCTGACGATGTTTGGGGAAATCGTGGACACTTAAAAATATGACCGCATATTGTTGGCAGCCGACTTTGGAAGGATATTTAAGTGTTGTTTTAGATCTATGCAGTTAAACCTTACAAATAACAGAAGATACATTGAAGTGACGTAGATAAATAACAATATTCGAATCAGATAGTCAAACAATGATTCCATTCCCATTTTTTATTTATTCTCTGGTAACAACCGCAGAAATTGTACTGCAGCAACAACCACATATATCGCCACCAAAACACTCCGAATTCCGTGAACTAATCTGGGGTGACCTCAATATTCTTCACACAACGGACACTCATGGTTGGTATGCTGGACATCTCAATCAAAAACCTTACTCTGCTGATTGGGGTGATTTCATTTCACTGACTCATCATTTCAGAAACTATGCAGCACACCAAGAACTTGATGTTTTGATTGTCGATACGGGAGATAAGCACGATGGGAATGGATTAAGTGATGCCACGACTCCTAATGGCCATCTATCTACCGGTATTTTCAACTCTCTTGATTATGACTTGGTGACAATTGGGAACCACGAGCTATACTATGAAGATTATTCTAAATTGGAATACGAACTCAGTGTCAAACATTTTGGTGATAAATATGTATCATCGAATGTTGAATATCTTCTAGACGATGAAACTTATGTTCCATTTGGTAAAAAATTCAGATATTTCACCACTGAGAATCAAAAGAAGCGAATTTTGGCATTATCTTTCCTTTTCAACTTTCAAAGATACAATGATAGAACCAGAGTAGTTCCAATAGCTGATGTTTTGGAACAGGATTGGTTTAAAGAATTAACAGAGACATATAACGAAGACAATGTGGATACATTGATAGTTTTTGGTCATATTCCTGTAACAGATCATGAAAACCATGAATTGGAGAATCTTCATGTATTCTTACGTCGCTGGTTCCCAAACACAGTCATTCAATATCTCGGTGGCCATTCTCATATAAGAGACTTCACAGTATTTGATTGGAAATCAACCGGTTTACAAAGTGGTAGATACTGTGAAACATTAGGATTTGTTTCAGTGAATTACACCGATTTTAATTTCAAGAGACGTTATATCGATTTCAACCTAGAATCTTTCAAGCATCACACAAAAGCTTTGTCGATCGTTGGTGATGATGATTATTCTTTTGACACAGAGAAGGGCCTTGAGATTTCTTCTTATATTACCCAAGTCAGACAGCATTTGAATCTAGCAGACAGTTATGGCTCTGTTCCACGAAGTTATCTCATGAATGGATATCCAATCTTTCACAAGCAAAATCTTTATACGTTCCTCAGTGATGAAATTTTACCAACATTGCCACAGGTACACTTGGAGACTGATCGTGTTGTTCTTATCAATTCAGGTGGTATTAGATATGACTTATACAAGGGAAATTACACGCGTGACTCTGAGTTCATCATCAGTCCATTCAAGAATGACTGGAATTATATCAAGCTATCCAGGGAATTAGCTTTGAAGATCGCACCATTTCTAAATAAAGGTGATTTCATCGCTTTATCTTCCCCGGATTCGAACCGCATGATAAAGAAGACAAATCTACTTCAAACTTTGAAAGCAATTGACCCTTCGTCTTTCCGTATGACTTGTGAATTTGAACACAGTCCAAATTTCAAAAAGGGACAGACAACACTAGACGATTTTGGATGTAATGGTGATGATGTCAAGCACAATAATATTCCATATTACCCATCACCAAATGTTGTTCAATCTTACCAAACTTTCCAAAAGACCCCTAATCAGTTGGAAGATATGATCGATGTTGTATTTTACAGTTTCATTCAACCTCACATTATGAATGCATTGAACGTGTTGGATAAAACCAGAGTTTACAAAAATGAAGATTTCAAGTATTATGGTGGAGCTAGTACCGGCCAATTGCTCACCACATATGTAAAGAACAACTGGGCTTAATCAAGCATAAAACTAATAACAGGTTCTCAACAGACATATATCTATAAGCGATTAGCAGTTTAATCTATCAATATATGAGCTCTTATGTATAATAAATTATCGATCTAGTACTAACCCCAACCAGCTTCAGTAAACAATCTCCGAATAATACCTTACAACATAAAACAAATCCCAAGCCAACCAGAAAAAAAGTCATAACCTAACAAATTTTTATTTTTTTTTGTGAAATTTTATACATATACATTAACAACCATCATACCCTACGAAACAATTTAAAGACCTTGTTGAGCTCTCTTTCTGTCACGTTCTTCAGAGATAGATAACTTGATACCCTTACCCTTTGGTAAAGAAATGTATGGCTTACCTGGTTCACCAATGACGAAAACGTTACCTAATCTGGTGACAAAGGTGTTGTCTAAGGAATCCTTGATGTGGACTAAATCGAAACCACCATCGTGTCTTTCTCTGTGAGTGATAACACCGACTCTACCCATGTTTCTACCACCAGTGACGTAGACTAACTTACCAGCATCGAACTTGATGAAGTCAGAAATCTTACCAGTAGCTAAGTCAACCTTGACAGTGTCGTTGACCTTGATTAATGGATCTGGGTATCTAATGGTTCTACCGTCGTGGGTGACAACGTATGGGATACCTCTCTTACCTAATTGAACCTTCTTGACCTTGGCTAACTTGTAGGCAGCTTCTTCGTCAGTGATTCTGTGGACAGCGAATCTACCCTTGATATCGTAAACTAATCTGAAGTTTTCGTTGGTAGCTTCTAAAGTGATGACATCCATGAAACCAGCTGGGTAAGTGGCATCGGTTCTGACCTTACCGTCAACCTTGACATGTCTTTGCATTAAGATGGCCTTAACTTCACGACCGTTTAAGGCATACTTTAATCTGTTTCTTAAGAAGACAATCAATGGTAAAGATTCTCTTAACTTGTGTGGACCAGCGGATGGTCTTGGAGCGTAGACACCGGATAACTTGTCTAATAACCAGTGAGATGGAGCTGCAAGACGTTTAAGATGCTTCTTTGGACCTCTACCCATTTTGAAATAAGTGATCTGCTAAGGTTTCTTTAAGAGATTTGTCACCCTGCGCCCGCGGGTTGTGTTTCGTTGATATGACTATATTTCACTTTGTATTTTTGTTGATACTATGCATCGACAGTTTCTGCCAAAGCGCGCCGGGTTTCTTTCCCCGGCGAAAAGAGCCGCGAATCTCCTTCTAGCCTCTGGGCTGAATCGGCCAGGAGCCGCGAAATTGAAGAATTTCGGTAAAAATGTTTGAAAAAACTCACGCAAAATAGCTTAACATCAGAACACCACCTGGAAAAGTCGCGGGCTTAACAAGTTTATCACGTGAGGGTTTTAGGGCAACAGACTATGATTGCAAATCGAATACTACATCGTAGCTTTTGATGATCCAAACATATTAATAATAAAATTGCACAATAAAACCCATAAAGAGTTAAACCTTCAGATAAAACTGAAGGAAATAGCGACAGAATACAGATTCTCCCTTGAAGTGTCTTGTGAGCGCAATTGAAAGAGTCACCTATTTCCCCATATCAATATCTTCATCAGTTAAGTCCTGCCCACTGATAGCAGCCTGTAGCCTTAGATTGGAGAGTCTGTTGGTTGTATTGCTTTCAAGAAGTTGTTAGTAAACGCTCACACTGTTCACGATGGAATTTGGTGAACATACTTATGGAGGTGTTTCAACTTATGATTCAGTAGCTTCTTACTAGTAGGAGACAAGTTTTCGTTTCTGTCTGATGGTGAGACATATTGAAGTTTTCTTAAGGAAAATCAGTCAGTAATTTGGAGATGAATTGGATTAAATGAGATTGAACATACTGTTTATAAGCTAGTTGCTGTACTCTGGCCTTGTTGCTATTTTCTTTGCTATCCAACATAGGATGTAAAGGTTCTACTTTAGGTGTTTGTGGGACTTGTGGTTGTTTGTTTTGCTGTATCATGATCTCCTTGGATTGTTGGAAAACCTTTATGGCTAATTGAACCTTCTGTGAGAATTAAAGCTGAAAAGTCATCATGTAGCGGCACAGTTGAATGATAGCCCACTTTATTAAATTTCTGTCAGGGCTTGCCACATAATTTCAGGTGAGATTTCGTGCATATAATTTAGATTTCTGTTTTTGTGTAATTGTCAATAAACAGATGCGCGATATGGGGAAGCGTACCCTAAGACCGAACCACATGAGCAGGGCTATTTCAAATCCTCGGTAGAACGGACCGATATGTAAAACGTACAAGATGGTCAGACAGATCAACATGATAACCAAAACATGGTGGCAAAATATTTAAGCTAATTTGATTAGTAAGGGTTCTTCATATCATAGCGCAACCCACCTATCAAATTCATATGCCCCTATTCAAAAACCTTGTTTGGAAATTACAAGTAGGATATGTGCTGACTTTATTTATCCATTTGGCAATAGCAGGGAATGAACCTCTCCATTACCATAAAAGTTCATTTACCAAAACACATATACTATCACTTAGAAACCAAACTAAAGAGTTATTTTATCATGGGTGGGGCTCTTACATGGCCAATGCTTTCCCAGCTGACGAAATACGGCCTATCTCGTGTGAGCCATATGAGAGGGATCAAGATATATCAAATATCAACAGGAATGATGTATTGGGGAATTATTCAGTTACATTTCTTGATACATTAACCACATTTGCTATAATGGGAGACGTTGACAAGTTTGCCGAGTATATTGTCGTTGTCAGAGATCAGATATCATTGAAGAGTAATGCAACGGTACAGGTGTTTGAAACCACTATAAGAGCTTTGGGTTCTCTTTTGTCGTGTCACTTGTACGCTATAGAGAAATTCAAATTTGATTGGTATGATGGATTTTTGTTGGACATCGCCCACGATCTAGGTGTTAGACTCTTAGATTCATTTGCAACATCATCAGGTATACCTCTACCTAGAGTCAACTTAGAATCTGGAATTACGTCCATCCCGCCTAATCTTAACAAAGAAACATGCTCAGCAGGAGCAGGATCTCTTGTTTTGGAAATGACTCTTTTATCAATATTAACCAATAATACAACATTTGAAGACTTTTCCAGGAAGGCCTACTTGAATCTCTGGAACAAGAAGAGTCGATTGGATCTTATACCAATGACAATCGATCCGATAACAGGGGTATGGTTGGATTCAGTCACAGGTGTTGGTGCGTCAATTGATTCATTCTATGAATATGCCTTGAAAGGCTATATTTTGTTCCAGGACCAAGAACTTTTGGACATCTGGCAAAGATCGTACAGGGCATTAACCACATATTCCAAGGTCCATTGGTTCTTTGCGAATATACACACAGAATTAGGCCTGATAGTTACACCATGGATCGATGCTTTAAGTGCCTTCTTCCCTGGCCTATTAACTTTAGCAGGTAATATCAAAGAAGCTGCAAGTTCACATCAAACGTTTCTTAAGTTGTGGAATAAATATGGTGGTATACCAGAAAGATGGGATTTTCTCAATACTAAAAGCCTAACGTTAAATACAGGTGAAGATGAACCTGTTAGCTTGGAATGGTACCCATTGAGGCCAGAATTCATTGAGTCAACATATTACCTCTATCAAGCTACAAAAGACCCATTATACTTAAGAATTGGGGAAAAGATTCTTGAGTCATTTCAAAAAGATTTTAAAGTTGAGTGTGGATTTGCCGGTTATCATGATATCAGGAATGACTCCAAACAGAATCGAATGGAATCATTTGTTCTTAGTGAAACATTGATGTATCTATATTTGCTATTTGACGAAGATAATGCTTTGAATTCAGACCTCAATTCCATTTTTTCCACTGAAGGCCATCCTTTATGGTGCCCACCATCTAAGTTGAAACAATACAGAGAATTCCAACAGAGAGAATTCAAGGAAGATTTCACCAAACTGAGAAACAAAGAGCAGTCCACAGAAAACGACTGGTACGATTTGCTAATGAAGTTCCAAAATTGGCCCAAACAGGAAATTGATAAGGCACTTGATTATCTTTTGAGTTTCTTCCACGCTAAAGATGATATGGATTCACTGATAGAAACAGTCAATAGACTGAAGATGGACACCGACGACATGGAATTGACTTCCATTAGTAAAGACTTACTTTCTTGTGAGGTTCCTGAAAAATCTAATTTCTTTTCAAGCTTGATGAATGATGTGGATTTCTACGAAATCGACTCTATCTACTGGTCGCAATGGGAGACTTCCAAGGACTTCATGGAAACCAGCTCTGAGTTTTACAACATTCATGTCAACCAATCAGCAAGCTGCAAAAGAGGTTCTTCTATCAACACAATGTTGGTCACCATTGGTGACGAAGCCAATGTTAAAAGTAACAAATTGGAATATCTGTCTATCCCACAAAATCATAGAAGCAAAACCCTATGGATCCATAATCTAGAAGGATTGAGATTAAACTTGGAGATTTTAAGAGTTAATAGTATTGACTCTTTAACAAATGAAGAAGTAACAAACAAGGACCTGGAAAAATTCACTTCCGCTGCTACTAATGAGATTGAAGGAACGTATTCCCCTGAAGATGAGAAGCTGAGCGATTCGGTTCTAAGATTAAGAACAATTAATGGTATTGAAATAAGAGATCCGGATGCTACTATTTACATTGCACCAGAGAATCAACAACACAAGATTCTTCAGACCGGGAAGGTTAAATTTTCTGGGAAGGAAAATTTTTTAAGTTTAAATGGGTTGGTTGTGATCAATATGAGACTCTGGGGGCATAGGATGGATACGGCAAATATTGGAGGCAGTGAGACTAGGAGCTGTAATGAATAACTTTATAGTTATTGTGAGTAAAATGTCACTCTTTAAATGATCCAAGCCTAGGCTGGCTGGGTAGTGCGTAGGAGTAGTATTTATTTCCTAAGTACAACCAGAACACCTACTTAGAGTCTAAAATATAAGTGGCTTGTGGAATCTATAAGTCTAGGGTATACAATGTATGATGTCAGGCTTCAGCTCTCGGGCACCTAAAGTTTAAACATTAGATCAGATTCCAGCAACAGACTACTACGTCATTCTGCAGAAGTACTAATTTTTTTTTGACACAACGGGCTCAAGAATTCGCGGATGCGAGATCCAAATTTACAGCAGCGCCTCTGGGTGGGTGCATTGCGGGCCTTCTTAAGTACAAGGATCTTTTAGCAAAGACAACATGGGTCTTCAAAGAAGGCAAATGAAGTATTTGAGATGAAGGAATTAGAATGTCCAATTACCAAAATACAATATACAAGTGGCCCATTTGACCATTTCCTACCTATTGTCAACAAACTGTCTCACTCACGCGTTATAAAACCTCAGCTCTCTATCCAAAGGATTTCCATCATACTTACTAGCCGCCAGCAATATTATCCACGTTTCAACGATTCCGAAGATTCTTTAACTTGACTTATCAAAGTCATTATCTCTCAAGATGATTGGTATCTTTTCGTCGCCTTTTATCCAGTCCTATTTCATTCCTATGCTGATACCAATTATACACACCATCCTTCCTCTTCTTTTAACTCTCAAAGCTTTGGATATCATCACACAGCCCAACTTTTCTGAGCATAAAACCAAGAAGCTTTTATTGTTCTGGCTTCAGTATTGGGCTACCCTATACTTTCTTTCCTTTATTGGTGTTCATGACTGGGTTAAGTTATTTGTTTTGGTGGCATATGTTCTCAATTCCAACGTTCTGTTGTTGTATGCACTAAGAACACTTCATTTAGGAATTGTCCCACAATTGACAAACTTGTGTAATAGATTTCCAAAGAAGAAAGGTGAAAGTTCCGAAATCCAAATGATTACAGAGTCAGATGTCAATACTTGGTTAGAGAAAGTTGTTGAGGCTACGTGTTTTAATCCAAACGAACTATGGGGTATACTCAACTTCACCACTAAGAGTTTTCAGTTAGAAGAGACATTACAGACAGCCACTAATATTACAGACGAAGCAGTCTTGCGTGATTTTTACAAAGATGTTGTGGTTAAGGATAATACTAATATAATACCAGTGCAACCACAATCAAGGAAAAAGATACTGTCCCCATACAACCAGGCACTGCTGAAACTTCTGAAAAAGATGCAAGTGACAGGGCGGAATGATATGAAAGCATCAAAAAGTTTTTAGAATTGGAAATCTTTTGCTAGAAAATATTTTGTCTTACAACATGGCAATCGAAATATATTTAAGCTTCGTATGTAGATTTTTACTTATACGTTTACGAATCAGGAATTTCCGGTTTGCTATTCAGCGGAGCAGCAAAGTTGCACGGATTGAAACTGATAAAGCAATTCTCCAGTTACTTCAATGGGTTAGCTGAGGTTCAATAAGGAATATTTTAGGCCCATACGATAAACCCATAAGCGGGAGCTTTTTCAGAGAGTCTTAAATTAGCTCCACCCAAAAGTACTTTAGAAAGCATCAATGTGACGTACAATGGAAGAAGGTTACCAAAAGGTTACGGTAGTGTAGATTTATCTCATCATGTATATAATTTAGATGTTTCTGAATTTAATCTTTAGGTGATGTAGAATTATTCTATTCTTGTTTGAGATTTCAATCATCTGGTTGGAAATCCTAACATTCTATGTAGTCTACTGACAATTTCCAAATATTCAGGCTCGTTTTCAGCAGTGACATAGCCATGTCTTATCAAAAAGTCAATGATCACCAAAGCACAATTTGGTTTGAACTCTCTGTCACGTAATCTTTCCATCACTTCAGCTAACCCCATAAGATAGAACTCCTGGACTTCACCATCAATTGGTTGAGGGGACATTCCTTCTTTAAACTGTAAGTCGTAAACGTATTGAACCTCTGGTTGGATCAAACCACCTTCTTCCTCACAGACATAGATATAACTGACAACACCAGCCTGTCTAAGGTTTTGCTTAATATATTCCTCTTGCATACCTGCTTCTTCATAACCTTCCTTCACAGCAGTTTCGTATGGTCCCAAACCACCACCAAGTCCGCCAGCAATTGTGTTATCTAACATACTTGGGAAAGTAGCCTTGTTATTAGCACGGCGAGGAATCCATAATCTCAGTTCTTCCTCTGAAGAAGCTGGTGGAATATAACCGTTGATGTGGACTCCATACATCACTATACCCAGCAATGGTGAAAAGGCACGTTCAGTGTGGAAATATGGAGTGTGAGTTGGATAATATGCAGTGTATAATTCATTTCTCCAACCTTTCAATGTTATGAATTTTCCTGAGGCTCTTAGCTTGGATGCAATTTCAGCAACTTTTGCTGATCTTTGTTCGACAGTGGACAGTTCTGGATTTATTATAAGCTCATTAGTTTTCTGCAATGTGACGAACTCAGGGTATTGAAGCAATTGGGTGGCGACTTCAGGGACTATGTGACCTAACGTAGCTTGATTATCATGCGTTTTCAAATAATACAAAGATTGAGAGTTCGAAGGACCTTGCCCATTGTATGCGAATAAATCACATTCCTTGACAATTTCTAAGAGTTGGGACATTTTGAAAAGTTGTCAGAGTTGAGGAGCTGCTGAAAGTCTGAGACCGTTTCAGAACTGTTTGAGACCCTCAAGTGCTTGTATTAACCCTGAAGCTGGTTTTAACTTTCTATCGCTTTATTGTGTTTCGCGCGTTTTAGAAAACCGCCCGTGGATGTTTACCAAAATTTGAAAGGCATCAAAATAATGGAATATCAATCCTCCTTATTCCTGACTTTCCAGAAAACACTTCTGATTTCGATCTAGACTTTATTAGTCCATCCTCAAAACCCGAGCTATGTTAAGATCAAAACTCCTGCAGCAAAGTAGATGCTACGCTGTTTACACTAAGCGTGCTTCGTTCACCAAGACAACACCGATCATCAAAAAGAAAGTGGTTTCTTCCACTACCAAACCTAAATCCACTACTCTTGAAGTTCCACCAACTTTTGATGCCAATTCCACCCTATACTCATCTTCGCCGGTACAATCATCAACGACATCTGTCAATACTTCATTCTTGGAACCAGATCAATTTAACCCACCGGAATTCACTATGCAATCAGGTCAATCAGATCATGTCCCGCCTTCAATTCCAGATCCACAACCAGCTTCTACTACAAATACTCCAAATGGCCTGAAATCTCAAAGGTTATCAGATATCTATCAAACCACTCTTCACGATCACCCACATGCATCTGAATTTGCTTCGGCAGAGTCTTCGATCTACTGGCCAGAGTCTTATCATGGTTTGGCACAAGAGCCATTCTCTGATCGTATTGCTTCTATTCTTGCAGAATCTATCAATCCTCAAGACATCGAAATCAAACCAGATGGTCTTATTTACTTGCCGGAGATCAAATACCGTCGTATTTTAAACCGTTCATTTGGTCCAGGTGGTTGGGGTATGAGTCCAAGATCTGAAACTTTTGTCACTCCAAGTTTAATCACTAGAGAATATGCCTTGATTTGTCTCGGTAGATTTGTCTCTGTTGCTAGAGGTGAACAAGATTATTTCTCTCAAGATGGTATTCCTACTGCTACTGAAGGTTGTCGTTCAAATGCTTTGATGAGATGTTGTAAAGATTTGGGGATTGCTTCTGAGTTATGGGATCCTGTCTTCATTAGAGAGTTTAAGAAGACTCATTGTGAGGAAAGATTTGTCGAACATGTTGTTAATAAGAGAAAGAGAAAGGTTTGGAAGAGAAAGGATAGATCAGTCGAGTATCCTTACAAGTTGGCCAATTAAAAGTGTACGCTACTTTGTGGATTTATCATGTTGATATCTTTGTAAATAGTTTCGGGCAGTGATCATATTACTACGGCTTCGGTTTAAACCAGGCAAATATTATAAATATAATATATTTTGTAATATATTTTGTTTTCAATATTATTATCAAGTTTCAAATGTAATTAATCACCTGCCTGGCTTTATCGTTAAAGTGTCTGACCAAACTCGTCTCTTCCATGTGCCGACATTCTGTAAGTTTTTAAGGTAGAATTATATATAATCAACCATCAAACCGTTAGATTGGTTTCAAAAAGGATAAAGGGAGACCTTAAATTGTGGCTGAAAAGAGCCTGGTATGTAATTGACACCTGTTCAAGAGTGGAACATTTCGCCTCCCTCGCAGCGTACAAGTGATTGAGTTCTAAAGATTCTTTGTCGACCATTGCTTCTGGTCTTGTCACTAGAGCTATCAAAGAAAGAACTAATTTCATAATCTGTTGTTTCACGTGGTCTTGCGCAGGCTTCTCATAGATATTCCATTCAAATAAGCTTCATAATCCTGAAAGGAAGCACTAGGAGGTCGTAGGCCCATCTTGTATGGTAATAATTAGTGTTCGGAACAAATTATAGATATTAGTTTGTAGTAGTTAGGAGTCTGGTAAGACCCTAAATTGGTTGATAATGATAACCTTAATGTCAAGATTAGTCGGTACTTCTATATAAAAGGTCTATAGAAGTGAGGAGATTGGATCCTGAACAGGATACAAGCTCTATTTATACATAATAGTGAAATAGTGTAATAGGTTTAGGCTATTGTGCATAGAATAACCTAGAATAAGATAGATTAGTAATACCTTACCTAATCATATGATGCTCTCTTATTACATAGTTAGAAATATTATGATTATCAACATATTATTTGAACAAAATAAACAGAAAATACCAGCAGAGAACTAATGTACACATATAGGAAAAAAAATTCAAAACAACCAGTTGTTTTTTTCAAGGACTCTTAATTTCAACCTAAAACCCTAACCCGGGAATACTAAATACCAAACAACAATTTTGCAGAAACACACAAACTATATCACAGTTCAAAAAAGTTCTATCTCTTTATACTACTATGTTTCTGAATGTTGATAACATCCAAATGATGATGTTTGACTCTTCTCCCTGTAACCACACTGATACTCCCTGTAGATCCGGATCTCACATTATTATTGCTGTTGGATCTAGAAGAGGACAAAGACGAAATGCTTGAAGCTCTATTCATCGTCAATGAGTTCAACTCAACACCATTGTTATTGATGAAATGATCGGAGTTGGTGGATGGATGTTCATCAGTAGTATTAGCAGTAAGAGCAGTCATCACGGAAGAACTAATCGATTGGTTGGATTGGGACATGTTATTATGAAGGATATTCGCAGCCATTGCTGTTGGGCTTGGTGAAGATAAAGACGGTGTTGTCACCGCCACATGGGCTGGAGCCACAGATATTGGAATCATATCACACATTGACGATTTCTTCGTTAGAGGTTCAGGATGGAAGGGTTTGGTTATTATTTGTGAATGTTTGATAGATGTTGGTGTTGAATGACCAACAGTGTTAGCAGCGGCCGTGGTGGTTTGGTCTTCATCGTTATCTTCAGCCAAGGTTGGCAAATCGTTCTTCAAGAATGGATTTTCAGAGACTTCGATGATTGGGGAAGAAATGGAAGAAGAAGCGGTTGTGTCAATAGTCGAATCCAGCATTGATCTTGGTCTGACGATTGGGGAAGATGTCACAGAACCAGCATTAGCAGTCACATTGTTGTTGTTATCGTGTGCAGTGCTTAGGACAGAGTCAGATCTATGCAACGAAGAATGCATCAATTCATCTTGGCAACACTCAATACCAAGAAACCAACTATCGCTGAATAAGTCGTCCAAAGTGTATCTTGTTGTTGGATCAGGATCAGACAATCTCCAAGCACATCTTGAAGCACCAGGGCTTTGAAACTCTTTACCATATCTAAACTCGATCCCGGGACCAGGAACTCTTTCATTGGCACGGAATAGATGATGTGCCCTAGAAAAATCGTTATAAGTCTGCCAGTATTCATGGAATGCATGGTCGTCATGTGTTGGCGAATTGAATGGGGTGTTTTGGTAAATGAGACAGAAGAGAATCATCCCTAATGACCAAGTATCGATTTTGAAAGGGTTATAAGGGGCAGTAATGATTTTTGTTCTTTCATTTTCCCTCTCCTTGGCCCTCTCTTTTGCCTTGGCCCTTTCCTTTGAACTCCAGGCAAACACTTCTGGAGGGACATATGGAGGAGAACCAACAAAGCTCGTGGATAACTTGACAGAATGACCGTTGTGAAATTCGGTACCGTCCTCGCTGGTGTCGTCGTTATCTTCCAAATGATCATGGTCAGGGTTCAAGTACGATTCCAAAGCGTTGAATTTGTCTTCATCAACATCATAGGCAAACTCAGCAACACCAAAATCAGTAATCTTGCAGCAGCCATGTTCATCAATGAGAATATTCTCTGGCTTCAAATCTCTGTGGACGTAACCATGGTCATGAATGAACTTGACACCAATAGCAATCTGTTTGAAAATGCACCATTTCTCAGCAGTTGGGGAAGACTTCCATCCAGTTCTGGTAACCAAACTGAACAAATCACCGCCTCTACAATATTCCATGACAAACCCCCATCCCCTAGAAATATTGGTTGATCCACCAACTTTCACACAGTACAATGTATCCACAATGTGTTTACTCTCAGACAATCTCTTAGCAATTCTGAATTCTTTGATAGCACGAGAATAGAAATCAACTGGGGTTTCGCCTGGAAAGAGGAGAAACTTCTTGAAGGCAAACGACTTCGAAGAATTTTTCTCCTGGATAAGAATGACACAGGCAGAAGCACCATCGCCTAACCTCTTGTCCTTTCCAGAATTCTTTTCAGGAACATTATAATTATCACTTAGCAAACTGAACGGCTGCTTCTCTCCCTCTTTGAGCATATCATTTGGATCTGTAATTGGTATTGGAAGAACGTGCTTCTTTTCATCATCTGAAGAACGAGTAGTCCCATTGGTCATAATCTTATTTGCAATGGAATATGTTGATGGATTTCTGGAAGAGGGGTTCCCATTAATGTTGCTTCCATAAAAAGAATGATGCGTGAGACTAACAGGAACAACAGCGTTTCTTGGACTGGCAATGTCTGTCCCTGTACCAATGAAATGGTTCTCTTTGGTAAATGGAGAAGGTCTGATGTTGCTATGTGCTCTTCTGATTGGATTTGCTAGAGATGGCGATGAAGAAGATGGAGGTGAAGGTTTGCTTTGAGATAGAGCTCTTGATCTGGTTTGCTCTGGAGTCTTTGAAGTAGGTACTTGGTATGACGATGACTTCGTGAATTTTTCCAAAAGACGGCCTTTCTTCTCACTGAAGTCTTGCTCAGGGCTGCCAATGGATTTAACAGTCTCCTTCTTTTTTTCCTTTTCCTTGTGCTTCTCTTTCACCTTTTCTTTCATACTACTCTCCTTGTCCTTCTTGGAATGGAAAAAATTAAACATTTTCTTCATAGAATGGTCAGCTGGGACATGTGCTGATACTACCACTGCTGCTGGGGCTGCTGGGGCTGCTTGGGCAGCGGTAGGTGCTGGGGTTGATGATGGCATATTTGGCAAAAAGAAAGCCACTTAAAGAAGGGGAGGTGAAAGAGTGGTATTTTGTTAAAGAGGTATACCGGTGTTGAATATAAAACAATAGTTAATTGGAGAGTGAGAAGGTTGAACAAAGATGAATAAACAGTGCGTTGATGATGATGGCAAAACAGATGAGAAGGAAATACAGGCGAGAATTTTGAATGTTATGAATAAGCTGATGTCAAATGGCTCATACAATTTTCGAACAGCTTTTTTTAAGAATATGAAAGCGTACATCGACCGCCCGCCCGCCCCGCTGATTTCTCGTTTCTTTCTTTCTGTCCTGATGCCTCATCCGCCCCGCGGACCCTCCGGCTGAAAATTGTTTCTGTGGCAGCAGGAGCTGAACACTGCGATAGGCGTCCGGAGAATACTTTAACTCTTGATTCTTGATTTTAATAAAACTTAGGTTTTGACTACAGATTGACAACCTTAAACTATATTACGCGTTGAGTTATCACTTGCATGGTCAAGACACCAGTAAAAGATCTACCTGGGCGGGGTACCTAATGCTTGCTCAGCTGCAATTTCACATGCGTCTCTACAATGCGGAAAGCACAACCAATAGTCAACAAACAGCTTCAACTTACAAGTCCTTTTTCGAAAGAACGAAATCATAACTGCCACTTCACCGTAAATTTAGAGTTAAGGTTGTGCTTCGATCGGGTACAGTTTAAACAGGCTATAACCGCCTAATAGTTCTACTTGGACAATCAAGGTGATATTCAACAGAGAATTGTTGCTTAAAGTCTGGGCAAAACGCTAATTTGGGAATCTGATTAAGAAAGCATAGTGCCAGACTTGACTTTTCAACACAGCTAGAAGACAATAGATTGATTCTATTCGTGAACACTTCTGGGGCTATTTTTGATCTTTGTGTCAAATCTTCTCCAGTATTGAACGAAATTGCGGCAACTGAGACATACACCATGTGGCATACGCTATAAGAGTTGCCATAAAAGAATCAGAGCAATGATGTAATTCAGACAAAAGACAGAGACAATCCCCCTTATAACATTAACCATTCCCAGTTCAAGTATATTTTCGTAATCCTCTGACTATTAAAGCTGACATACAGCTTCTCTCCACAATTGAAGGATAAGTAAGTTACGGAGTGTGCCGTGGAGTGGTGAATGGCCAAGAGAAAGTTGCTCAACAACTTACAGGCTACCTCGGCTGTTTATGTTTGAAACTTCCCGACAAAATTCCCGCTATTCCACGAAAATCCAGTACGCGCGTAGTTTTACGTCAACTTGCATATATTTTACCGACCGGGTAATCACAGCCAATCGGCCCTGTCTCCAGACTCCAGGCTCCTGCTTGATTTTCGAACTCTATTATCGGTTCAAAACATATAGTAGAAACTTCTAGAATTCTTTCAAGTTGAGACAAAAGTGTTACTAATGCCATAACCAATTCCGTATCTTTTTTCTTGAGTGACTTTCACATGAGAGCTATGTAATCGACGGTCGCAGAAAACTCATCGCGACAGTAAAAACGGATAAACTATTTTCGAGACTTGTGGTGAATTTTTCTTCAAAAGCACGACGCAGTTTATCCGATAAGGTTAAGCTAAACCCCTGCCATTTACGTCCGCGCGTTATTTGATTATATAAGTTCCGTAAATATGCTTACATAAGTCCCGAAATAGGAATGGGAAATTTTCTGGTTGGCTGTTGCCCTCTTGAATATGTGTAATCTTCCATGTTATCAGATCTAAAAACAGATCACCATAGATAAAATTATCTTAATCCCGCACAGACAATTACACTCACCAACCAAAGAAATTATAGAAATGCTTCGAAATTCATCTAGAGCCTTTTTGAGATATCAATCAACATCTTTTAAAAGACTCACCAGTAAAGAAGAAATCATCAAATTCATATCGACTCCAAGGATCCATATTCATGAAAACTTAATAAAGACAATAACACCAGTTGAAGTTTCTGATGAGAAATTAATCAAGGTGATGAAACTATCAAGTTTAGAAATTCCTGAAGATTTATCAATTTATAAGAAGCCATTGATGACCCAAGTGGGATTCCTTTCTAAGATCCATGAATTGAACCCAAAGATCTATGAATACAATTATAATCAACCTCAAGAACAAGGTCTAACAACTGGGTTAAAGCTAACTGACATTTATAATAATATCGAACAGCAAAAACCAGATCCTTCTAAGGGTGAAATTGAATCCAAGGCAGAATTGTTGAAGTTGTCAACATATACCAAGAACAATCATTATATTGTCAAGGAAGGTTTACTAAAACAGAAGTGATCGGATCTCATACTCAAAACAATTATGGTATTCTATCAAATTCTATGTACATAATATATAATACTAGACTGTCATAGAGGTTTCTATCTGCTGTTACTTTAAACAACATGCGTAGCTCTGGAAATAGCTTACCAGAATCTACCTAATCCACTAGCACCAAGACGTCTTTGTCTTTCCTTATCAGCCTTATCTTTCAAATACCAGCCGTACAACCCACCAAATACACCACCAACGAAGTGAGCAGCGTAATCAAAAGACCCCCATCTCATAACGCAACCAGCAACATTCCAAATCATAGCACCAAGGAATGCGACTTGTGCACCGCCTGGGATTGGGAAAATAAACAACATAATCTTAGCGGCTGGAAACAAATTTGCAAAACAACCAAAAACAGCAAAAAGAGCACCTGAGGCACCTAAAGATGGGCCAGCTAATGGAATTTTCATCAAGATAGGGAAAGCCAATGACCCTAAGGAGGATAAGACTGCACCGTTCAAGTATAACATAGTGAAGTTTTCAATACCGATGACTTGAGCAAGAGAGGTACCGAAAGAGTACAACGCAAGCATATTCATAGCTAAATGCCAAACTTCTTGTTGAGAGAATGCACTCCCAATGATTTGGAAAGAGTTATATTGACGATCTTTTTGTAAAAGGGCAAATCTATGAAGAACTCTCCAGAATTTAGGGATTCTCCAGGCGAAGAAAACACCAACGTTAATACCAATAATACCGTAGACTAAATGACTTGGATTGCGCTTGAAATGGTTCAACGGTGGGAGTTTATAAAGGATTGGTGTTAATAGAGTGGTGGCAGTAACGAAGATACCTGAGAAAATAAGAGCCTTCTTCAAGTTGAAAAATTGTTGTGTGTTGGTGTAGTTGTAGTTATTGATTCTAAATTTGGAAGCACTGGTGTTGTGGAAATTTCTTGTTAAGTTGATAATAGGAGAAGAGGATTTGAAGTTCTTGATGGATGATTGTTTGCTTGTTTGGAAAAATTGGGATTTAAAGAATGATGTTATAAGATTTGGTCTATTGATCATTTGTGGACGGTTGGAAAGAAAGAAATACCTCCCATGATTGGTAACGAATTTGACACCAGTCATCTTGCGTGCTATCTATAAAGAAAAAAAACGAATGAGCCACGATTTCAGATTTTTGAAAGAGAAAACTGGTTAACAGTTAGAGCTATTCATTTCGCCTTCCTGTTAATTAATTTGTCTGGATCATAAGAACTTTCCCGAAATTCGCGAACTTCCGCTAGCAGAAAGTCGATCTCTATCATTAAATTTCTTTGAAAAAACAGTTAAACTCAAATAATTATATTTTTTTCTTTGTATCTATACATATATATATATATGACTGATAAAAGGGAAAATATTCAAT
The DNA here is from genome assembly GCA_030581495.1 of Waltiozyma xylosica. NCBI lineage: Eukaryota > Fungi > Ascomycota > Saccharomycetes > Phaffomycetales > Wickerhamomycetaceae > Waltiozyma > Waltiozyma xylosica. The sequence goes on along the minus strand of JAKTTJ010000010.1, from coordinate 260,179 downwards.
CGCTCTAAACCATAGCAGTTTAGTTGTTAACAACAGCGTCCAAAACAATCTTGTAATCAGGTTCATGACCTAGCCAAATCTTGAATTGCTCTAAACCTTGGTTAACCAACATTTCTTCACCGTAAACTTTTTCAAACCCGAATTCTTGAGCTTCAACCATGATTGGAGTAACCTTTGGCTTGTAAGCAGCATCAAGTAGTAATTTGTATTCTTGCTTTTCACTGTTGGATAAGATTTTCTTGATTTGAGCTAAAAGCTTTTCATCAATTGGCTTATCAGCTGGAACACAAGAGACAATAACATTGATCTTTTCATCGGCAACGTTGCTGATAATTTCAATGTTGTAATCTGCTGGGAAAGCATCCTTCAATTCTTGTAATTTCTCAACAGTTCTGTTCATCAAGTAAATCTTGTTCAAACCTAAAGACTTCAAGGCATAGATAGCTGCTCTAGCAGTACCACCGGAACCAATAACTAAACCATTGATTTGATTTTCACCTTGGAAACTTGGTAACCCATGGTTCTGTAAAGATTTGGTGATACCAATGTAATCGGTGTTCAAACCTTGGAAAGCGTCATTACCTAATGGTTTAATGGTGTTAACAGCACCAATCAACTTGGCAGATTCGTCTAATTGATCAACTAAATCGATGACTTTCAATTTGTTTGGGATAGTGACAGCAGCACCACCGAAATCTGGAGAGTTGATCAATTGTTCAATTTCATTGACGTCTTCAGTTTGGAATTTCTCAAAAGTATGAGGCAAACCTAAAGACTCATAACCGGTAGTGTGTAAGACTGGAGATTTAGAATGACCAACTGGGTTACCTAAAACGTAGAACTTCTTAGATGGTTGAAACCCCAATATGGAAGCCAATTTGTTCAATTCAGAGACAGAAGTGCCACCATTGACAGCAGTCAAGTGTTGGTTGTTGACCTTGGTGATTAAACCGACTGGACCTTCATTGTAAATGATCAAAGATTCGTCCTTAGGGAACAAGGTCAAGAACTTGTAAAGGGATAAATTATCATCGTTGGATTGAGCAACGGAAGTCAATCTAATGTATTCAAACCCAAATATCTTCGACTTGTGGTAAACCTTTAAGGCATATTCGTCCCAATGGGCCAATTTAGAAACCCCGATAAACTTAGTACCGGCAGAGGTCAAAGCATTGTTCTTGTTCAAGAACTCAATAGAGAATTCCAAATTCAAAGCAATGAATTCAACACCGTTCTTCAAACCGATATTAATCAAGGTTTGAGCTTCAGATTCGGTTTCTAATTGAACGTTTAAGATCACAGGGACAGAAGTGAATTGCTTCAAGTCGTGGATCTTGGCCTCCAATTCCTTTGGATCAACAGAAGAAGTGACAACGATTTCTAAAGTGTTAACACCGTTTAATGGCAAATCGGCACCTGAGGTTAACTCTTCATATTTGACTTGGAAGTTGAAAGTCTTGAAGTTGTTCTTTTTGAAAGAGATAACTTCTAACCCAACAATTCTTTTGATGAAATGTTCAAAGTTTCTTCTCAAAGTGATAAATTGGTCAGCTTGGCGACACAACGGAGAATAGAAATGGTAGTTGGAAACAGCTTCGTACAATGGAGATCTTCTCTTCCAAACAGATTCAATTTCATCAGTGTAGTTTGGTCTGGTTTCGTCGACCTTCAAGAAGCTAATGGTTTCAGAAATGTCTCTTTCAACGTGTAAAACAATACCGTTATCGGACGAGAACTTCTTCAAAAGTTCTCTGGATTGTTCGTTTTCAACGATCCCACCACCAGTGGAAATTATAGTCTTAGTAGGGTTTTCCTTCAAAACTCTGGTGAAGATTTCGAATTCTTTGACTCTGAATTGTTCCCAGCCTTCAACTTCAACAAACATCTTCAAAGAGCCAAATTCAGCCTCAAATTCGACATCCAAGTCGATGATCTTGTAACCCAAAGTGGAAGAAACCCATTTGCTTAAAGTGGTCTTACCGGCAGCTCTCATACCAACAATAACAATAGACTTGTTGTTGAACGTGTTCTTGACGGCAACTTGTGATGGATTTTCAAAACCGTCCAGCTTACCGTTCAACTTGGAGTGCAAGACATCCCACCAACCAGGCCAGGTCTTACCAGTACAGTGTCTTTCTTGAATCTTAACTGGACCTTCTTTGGAGTTAACCAACCCAGCCAATAAGGAGAAAGACATAGCGACTCTGTGGTCATCGTAAGAGTGGACACCGGCACCTTGTGGCTTTTGTAACTTGGTGTAATCAATACCAAAGATTTCAATACCGTCTTCTAATTCACCAGCCTTGACACCGAACTTGTTCAACTCGTGGACCATGGCAGCAATTCTGTCACATTCCTTGACTCTTTGGTTGGCAATACCAATGATGGAAGTCTTGTTCTCCTTACCATCAGTGGCAACGGCAGCGACCACAGAAGCAGTCAAGAAGGCATCGGTCATTGGTTCCATATCAACTAATGGCAATGGCTTCAATTGACCCATTGGAGGACCGGTGACAGTGGTGGAGGTTTCGGTTTGAACAACTTTACAACCCATTGGCTTCAAAACATCAACAGCAAATCTGGCATCACCTTGTAAAGAGCTGGAACCAATGTTTGGAATAGTGATGGTGGTACCAGTCATAGCAGCAAAGGCTAATGGATAAGTCGAAGAAGAGGCATCGGATTCAATGACGAATTCTTCAGGAGCAACATAAGAACCTCTTTGGATTCTGTAGGTGTACTCTGGTAATCTTTCAACTTGGATACCGAACTTTTCCATAAGAGCAATGGTCATGTCAATGTATAGGATAGAAATTGGCTTACCGCCCACTAACTTCAAAGTGATTTCTTCTTCAGCGAATGGGGCAGCCATCAACAAGGAGGAAACGTATTGGGAAGAAATAGTAGCAGCTAATTCAATGTAACCACCCTTCAATGGCTTTGTGGCGATCTTCAAAGGCAAAGAACCCTTGTTTAACAAGTATTCAACTTCAGCACCGTTGGATCTTAAAGCATCGACTAATGGACCAATTGGTCTTTCGCACATTCTCTTGTTACCAGTTAGAACAACGCTGTTTAAACCATTGTTTGGTTTGACCAAAGTAGCAACAGAAGTCAAGAATCTAGAAGCAGTACCAGCATTACCAAGGTATAGTTCCTTACCAGAAGCAATTAAATTACCACCGTTACCCTTGATGACCAAAGTTTCACCTTGATCTTCCCAAGAAATTTCAGCACCTTTCAAACTGGCAATAGCGTTCAACATATGTTCCACATCATCAGAGTGCAACAAGTTCTTAATCTTACAAGAGTTGGAAGACAAGGCAGCAAGGACCAAAGCTCTGTTGGAAATGGATTTTGAGCCTGGTGGAGTGATGACTTCGGTAAAGGAAGATGGATTTTCAAATGGGTAGACCAAGGTTTCATCAGTCAAGACAAATCTTAGATCTTCGTCGTCGACGTAAGAAGCCTTTGGTTCGTAACATTCACCAATGGCTTTCAACAAAACAACCTTCTTCTTAGAACCATCGTTCTTCTTGTCAATGGACATCTTAACTAACAATTCGTCCAATGGGGTGACCTTGTCATTACCAATGTACTTCTTGATGATCTTGTCTTCGGTAGAAGTTGGTAACCCGTAGTTGTTGAAGATTTTGACCAGTCTCGAGACACCGACTGGAGATAAAATACCTAAATAACGAGACAATTCAGCTTCTTTGACACAACCAATGGAAACACATTCACCGTGGAGGGCTAATGGGGTCAATAGGGCTTCGTAAGCGTGACCAATGGAGTGACCAAAGTTCAACAAATTTCTTAAGCCACCTTCCTTTTCATCCAAGGTGACAACTTCAGCCTTGACCTTGATAGAGTTCAAAACAAGCTTGAACACGTGTTCGTGGATAGAGGACAAATCAGTGTTACCGTTGCTGTCTCTCTTTCTAATAACAGAGAGGAATCTGTGGGAATGTTCTTCCAATCTCTTGAACTCAGCAGCATTCCAGATGGCAGCGGTCTTGATAACTTCCGCCATACCGTTGATGAATTCTCTTTCCGGTAATGTTTCCAAGAACTTCAAATCAACAAAGATGTATTCTGGTTGGTGGAAGGCACCAATGAAGTTCTTACCTAGCGGAGTGTCAACAGCAGTCTTCCCACCAATGGAAGAATCAACCATGGATAAAAGAGTAGTAGGGATTTGAACAACACGGACACCTCTCATGAAAGTGGCAGCAACAAACCCAATCATATCACCAATGACACCACCGCCAATGGCCAAGATAACGGTGTCTCTAGTGCAACCTTGTTGTAACAAGTAGTCCTCAATCTTACCCTTGGTTTCACGGGATTTGTTTTGTTCACCAGCTTCAACAACATACTTGAACAATCTTTGGTCTGGGTTCAATTTGGCCTTGAAGGCATCGTAGTAAAGAGATAGAAACCCCTTGGATTCAATGTTTTTATCGGTGATGAGAACATAAGTTGATGACTTGACATTGGTCAACAACTCATCAACAATGTGTGTTTGCAAGTCATAACCAACATGGATAGACTCCTTGCCTAAGATTGACACTTTGGCAAATTCAGACATGTTTGTGCTGGATTTATTGGATAAGCAAAAAAAGCAAAAAATGAAAGCTAAGGGTTGAAGAAGTATAAGTGGAGGTCCCAACCTGTTTTTTCAGATTCCTCTGCCACCTTCATGCGAATCTTTCCAACAGAATTGACTCACGAGCGCGCGCGCGCTGTCAAAAAAAAATGGCTCCCTTCAGTGACATAATTTAAAACGTGCTTGTGTCGTGAGAAAATTTACCAACGCTTTCCTCTTTGGGGGATTTTCTCAGGTTTTGTTGAAATTCAACGAATTCGGAAGCGGATGGCGACAAGCTCCTTTAACACTCCCCCCTGACCTAAAATTCTGAAGAGATGCGTTTGGTAAGAAGTTGGGTGTGTTTGTTTGTATGACAAGCAATAGACTTGCACTATCAGTCGCCGCCTTCAATCAAAACTTTCCCTATTCTATTGAAGTTTCCCAATTCATAAATAATAATGTCCCCATGTCTCCTACGACACCGCCAACGACTCTTTTCTTGACGTTACCTTATGAAATTATAAAGTTGATCTTTCACGATATTACAAAAAGAGATCTCATCAATCTTTCCACAGTAGACCGTTCATTCCGTAAATTTCTATACCCATACATATTCAATGATATCTATCTCACGTGGTCAATGATCCAACGGATCGAGCAACTCATGCCGTTTAATGAATACGTCGAACAGATATCCATAATGGAGAACAATTCATCCAAGGAGTGGAGTTTCAAATTCGATCAATTCTTTGACAAGTTCCCAAATCTAGCACAGATAAGTCTAACATTAACCCAAAGCTCAACGCCATTGAAATATAATAAACTTTGTAACTCTTCCAAAGTGGAGAAATTGACTTTACAAACAATGACGAATGAAAACTCCATGTTTGGTATGGATCATCTCAATCTTATCCCTAATGGAATCAAAGAATTGGTTTTGAAAGGGTTTACGATACAGTTTGACAGAGAAGAAGTTGACAATTATCAAAGTCTCAAAAGATTGACCATAATTGATTGTTATTGGAATTACCCTTTTGAATTTGAATCCTTTGATAATGGATGTCTTGAATACTTGATTATTGAATATTTTCATCCATTCATCTTAAGTGAAAGATTTAAAGAATTCACAAACAATTTCCATAAATCCTTCCAATCTTTGAAATCCTTAAAAATTGTCAATAATACTGGGTATAAATTCAATTTACCTAAAACTATGGTCTTGGATTTGAAGAGACTACAAAAGGTGGAATTTGAGAATATAGCTTGTAATATTTGATGTATCGTATTTTAAACTTAATTATAGATCCGGTTCCTCCTGCTTTGTCGGCTACGGTTTTAAAACTAATATATATATATTGGTTAATGATTTTAACATGTGATTATTCCCATGTGTGTGAAATTGTACTTATAACGATAATACAGGAAAATCTTCTTGATCTTTACCTCTATCATTACTAACAACTATTTGTTGAAAAGAAACATCACAAAATTCTATTACTACTCCAATTATCAGTGTTCATATATGATATATGTTTAGCAGCACATCACTGCAGTGGTTTAATGCAATAATACTTAATTTCAACTAATTAAGTAAACACCATTTTCCAACCCCTAACTAATCGCACTAACTCCTTCACTTAGAAATCCAGACGATTCAGCTCTAGTGTTAGCCACTTTCAGCACTGCCACAAATATAAATCAATTATTTTTATGCCATACTATTTTGCCAATTTCGCCACAAAAAGTTTTATCGTATTATGAAATTTCAGCGATCCTGGTGGCTCAAGCCATACAAGTAAATGCCTAGTAAAGCACAGTGGCTATCTCTGTGGCTGGTATGATATATTGAATTTCTAACTTCCAATTAAACAAGATTATCGTTGCAGGTGGGCCGTGGCTTAAAGATGTACTTTGTGGCGACTGTGGCAACCGCCACAAATCTACAGAAATTCCTGTGGTTCTTTTTCTTAAGCGAAAAATGTGTATTCACGTGACATCGAGAAATTCATTACTGGAAATGCTTAGCCTCTACAATCGCTTCGTCATCCCTTCTTGCTAGGAGTTTTGGTCTCTGCCTGGAGATCTGCCTAGAATTTACACGGTAGGCAGAAGATGCTCCCTGTTTAACAAAATATTTTGAGCATTCTTCATCAACACAAAGAAAATGGCGAAATCTGAAGTAATCCGTGCATACAAAGGGGTGCGGTAATTTAACTGGCCCAATGATGCATTTCCAAATTTCACTAGTTTTGAGACTTTGTTTGTTACAATAAGATGCTTTAAATAATTTTCAAGCTATATAACTAGCATCTAAACTCTTGATTTGAACATGAAGCCGTTAAGGGTCGAGGTGGATTTGCCTAGTCCGCAGGTTGTGGCTAGAGAAAATCGTGGCGAGCGAAAAAAGGAACTTCGGACGTGGCTCATTTACATAGATCTTGTATTGCAAATGTGGCAGAAATTTGACATTCTGTACGAGACATTTACATAGATCTTGTATTGCAAATGTGGCAGAAATTTGACATTTTGTAGGAGACATGGAAGGATATGTCAGCACCTTATCTACACAGTCTTGACAATTATATTTTGCAATTCAACTATTTTAAAAATGTTTAAATTTCTATTTACTTCCATATAAAACAATGTTGATATTCTCTTGGATCATTTTGCTGGAGAACTATTAATAACCCTAGATTATTTTCCTACAACTCCAAATCAATGTCTAACGACTATCATCATCACGCTGAAGTGGATGAACTTCACCATCTTCCATTAGACGAATATGAAAAACCACTTATAACTCCATTAGACTGGGGCAGAGAAGCATTTAAGAACCCACTTACAAAGGTCAAAGATTACGGTCTTTCCCTTTTCCCAATTCTTAAATGGATCCTTCATTATAATTTAGCTTGGTTATATTCAGATGTTATTGCTGGTATTACAGTTGGTATTGTGTTAGTTCCACAATCCATGTCATATGCTCAAATTGCCACATTACCAGCCGAATATGGGTTGTATTCTGCGTTTGTTGGTGTTATGATTTATTGTTTGTTCGCTACTTCCAAAGATGTCAGTATTGGTCCTGTTGCTGTTATGTCTTTGGAAATGGCTAAAGTTATTGCAAGAGTTCAAGCCAGAGATCCAAGTCTTCCAGGTCCTGTTATTGCCACTTGTTTAAGTTTGATCTGTGGTGCCATTTCCCTCGGTGTTGGGTTATTAAGGTTGGGGTTCATTTTAGAGTTTATCTCTGTTCCTTCTGTCTTGGGGTTCATGTCTGGTTCTGCATTCTCTATCATCGCAGGGCAAGTTCCAGGTTTAATGGGGTTCAACAAGCTTGTCAATACTCGTGAGTCTACCTATAAAGTTGTTATTGAAACTTTAAAACATTTGCCAGATACCAAATTGGATGCAGTTTTCGGTTTGATCCCATTGTTTATGCTATATGCATGGAAATGGACGTGTGATTATTTACCAAAAAGATATCCAAAGTCAAGAATCTGGTGTTTCTTCATCCAAGCTTTAAGAAACGGTTTTGTTATTGTTCTTTTCACGGTTATCTCCTGGGCTAAGGTTAGACATATTCCAAAGGGTCATAAGCTTCCTATCTCGGTTTTAGGTACTGTGCCAAGTGGGTTAAAACATGTTGGTGTTATGTCTTTCCCAGATAATATCATGGGTTCCATTGGCCCTGAATTACCAGCTGCTACTATTGTTTTGTTATTAGAGCACATTGCTATTTCCAAATCCTTTGGTAGAATCAACGATTATAAGATTGTTCCAGATCAAGAATTAATTGCCATTGGTGTCACTAACTTAGTTGGTACTTTTTTCAACGCTTACCCTGCAACTGGCTCCTTTTCCAGATCTGCCTTGAAGGCCAAATGTAATGTCAAGACACCATTGGCTGGTATTTTCACTGGTGCTTGTGTTCTTTTGGCTCTGTACTGTTTGACCAGTGCTTTCTATTACATTCCAAAGGCTACCTTATGTGCTGTGATAATCCACGCTGTCAGTGATTTGATCGCTCAATACACTGTTCCTATCTACATGTACAAGGTCGCTCCAGTTGATTGTGTTATCTTCGTTGTTGCTGTTTTCATAACAGTTTTCTCTTCCATTGAAAACGGTATCTATTTTGCTATTTGTGCTTCTTGTGCCAATTTGTTATTTCATATCGCTATGCCAACCGGTGTCTTCTTGGGCAGAGTTAAAGTTGTTGAAGTTATCAACCCTGTTATTTACAAAGGTGAATCTTCTTCTTCCAATGGTAGCATCGGTGTTGAGGACATTTATGTCCATCATGATACCAAGAAGTCTAACTCTAATGATTATGGCTCTCATATCCACCAATTGGAGAGCAACATTGCTACTGTCAATTTAGAAGCTACTTCCGATAAGCCAACCAAGCAACAATCAAACAATATCAAATTCCATACCAAATGGGTTCCAATATCTAAGAAATCTACCATCAATTCCAATTTGAACATCTTACCTCCTCCACCAGGTGTCAAGGTCTTTAGATTGAACGAATCCTTCATTTACATCAACTGCTCCAGACAATATGACTTGATATTCGACGAGATCACCAGCACGACAAGAAGAGGTGAACAACAGCACAGCTTGAAGAATATTGATAGACCATGGAACGATCCAGGCAGCTTGAGATTACCATGGAAGAAATACACGGCTGAAGAAGAAGCTGAAATTGTGAACTTTGTTGATCAAAGACCACTATTGAAGATCCTTGTATTGGATTTCTCCCAATGTACTCAAGTTGATTCCACTTCTATGCAAACTTTGATTGATTTAAGAAAGGCTTTGAACAAGTATACCAACCATGAAGTCGAATTCCATTTCGTTGGGATTTTGGACGAATGGGTTAAGAGAGCTTTGATCAACATTGGGTTTGGTATTGAAAGTCAATATGGTGTTAGTGAATTGAGATCAGTGGAAATTGCTCAAGATGATAACGAAAGAGGGTATGAAGCTTTGATTGGTACTAATACTCCTTACTTCCATGTTGATTTCCCAAGTTTCGACTATTTGGATCATACAGAAGATTAAAGTTTTACCCTTAGGGTTTGGGATTTAAAGTGGTTGCAATATAGATTTGTTTGTGTGTAAGTGGCTAGCAGGACTAGCATACTATTAGTTTAATAAATTTACTCATTGGAATATCTCCTCGTTTTTCTTCGTGTCGCATACTAGTTGTAGAAGACTTATAAATTAGCATCAAAGATTATCAGGTCAATAAGCTCGCTTGGGTCTTGTTCTTTCTTGTTGAGTTGTAAACAGATCCAATGAAACACACAAGATGTACTACGCTTAAATGGCATTATTCATTTGAATAATAGTTAATATTTATTGTTATTTTGGTATTTATGTAAATATTATCACAAGATAAATAGAAATTTCAGTTTTATTAGCGTCTGTCAATAGTGAGATTTCAATTCTTCATGTCACAATTTCGCAATTTCGCCAATCCGCGCTGGTTTTCACTTTTTCGCTTTTCCGTTTTTTGCTTTTTCACTTTTTTCGATTTTTTCGTAAAACATCAGGATCATTCCAAATGCGGCATTCGTTTGTGGCATGGCTTTCGCCACAATCGTGAGAGAGATTTCTTGCGCACAAACGATGGACACACACATACCCACACATACTAGCAGCCCTACACAGCTTCAATGATTGTCTCAAATTTCTACGATATTTGAATGAAGACTTTTGTACAGCTAAACAAAATCATCTGTATTATATAAATAAAAGAATTATTATTAAAATGTAAATAACCACAATAATAAGAGCAATGGAAAGAATGCATGGGCTTAATGGGATCAATGCAATCCCACGCCACTCTCAAATTGTATATATGGTTTAAAGATATCAGGAATTGAAAATTGTATCATGAACTGACATTTGTAATTTACTCTTCGTAGTCTTCAGGTATCAATGGACATTGTAAGTCAAACCATTCTTCGCCACCATGGGTACAATCACTTACGCCCTTCTTAACGAAACCGACTCTGCTATAGAATGGTAACAGATATTCCTTTGCGATGATGGAGATCTTTTCAGCAACTTGTTGGTTCGATAATTTTTGGATGTAATCATGGAGTAATAAAGTGGCTAGGTTTCTCTTTTGGTAGTCTGGAGAGATGACGATGGAATGTATACCAATGGTACTTGAAGATTCAATGTGACCTTTACCTGAAGTTTCTTCAGTTTCACATTCACTTGGAGATTGCATAGAGTCCTCTGTGATGTAATCACCCCTAACTTTGGTGCCAATGATATGACCAATCAACTTCTCGCCAATTATAGATGTGGAAGCTTCTGGTAAGTATGCATCTTCTTCTTTCTTCAATGGCTTGAACTCTCTGATGAAGAGCCCACTGGATAATTCTGGGGCTTTGGATAATCTGTAGTTCAATGTTTCATGGGAACATCTTTCACTTGGAGGGAAGCCTAATTTTTCCAGTTCGAACACCTGTTCCACATCTGTGACATTCAATGGTCTTATGACAATGTGCAATGGGAGATCAGTGGACATTGTTGGTGAGGCAAGGGTTGTAAAAGGAGTGGCGAGTCTATTGAGAGTGATTCTTATCATAGTGGAGCAAGTTGGGTTTTGGCGGGCGCTTTTGTTGAATTGCTGCCCGTCCCTTTGGCGTGTAGGGTGGGTGGTAGTACCGCGCCAGCTGGAAATTAAACCGTCAAAATCCGCGGAGGCTAGACGCCCCCTCCAGCTAGAAAAATAAACAACTTGAGACCAGCATTAAGGTAAGGGAATAGAGACGTAATAAGAGAGGGGCTTTGGATAATCCTAATCACAAATCGATACAATGTCTGCTGAAGAAAACCCATTATCCCAAATCTTACCATTAGAGCTTATTGACAAGTGCATAGGGTCCCGTATCTGGGTCCTTCTCAGTGGTGACAAGGAGTTTGTTGGCACTTTGGTTGGTTTCGATGATTTCGTTAACATGGTTCTTGAAGACGTCACCGAATACGACATTGACGGTACTGAAACACAAAGAAAGAAGATCTTGTTGAGTGGTAACCATATCACCATGCTTGTTCCGGGTGGGGAAGGTCCAAAATCCGTTGTTGTCAACTAATTAAAGAAGAAGAAGAGTTAAATGCCGCCGTTGATGCTGCTGTATACTAGTGTTAATAATATTTATTGTGAATTATGTAAGAACTTGGATATTAGTGGAACTGACTCTCCACATGATGAGCATTAATACGGTTCGGTAGGGTTTAAAGTCGTCAGAGAGTAGTTCTACATATGCATCATTGATGACCTTCCAATCTCTCTTTTTCTTGTCGTCAAATTTGGACTTCCTTAACTTGACTATTGACTTAAACTGGTCCAGAACCCAAGGTCTTGAGTCAACGTAACGGGAGACACCTCTAGCTACACCAAGATCATCGATTGCGAAAACGTCTAATCTCTTCAAGGAGAATGCTAGAAACATTTTGGCGCTCCATTCACCAATACCTTTGATTTGAACCAATTTATCAATGATTTCTTCATTGGTTAGCTTCTCAAATTGTAAATCTTCCTCCGAAAGAAAGAAATGAGCTGCGCTTTTAACGTATTCCACCTTTCTGGTAGACAATCCTGAGTTTCTCAAATCTTCTAAAGAAGTCTCTGAAACTTGCACAGGTGTAGGGAATTTATCTTCATATAGCTCTCTGAATTTCCTCTCGATGGATAGAGCAGCTGACCCGCTGATTTGTTGGCCAATAATACTTCTGCAGACTTTCTGGAAATAATCTTGGGTAGTAAAAGACGGCTTAGAATCAGGATGAAACTGTTCAAACGGTTTGTGAACAATTAACGGATACAATGAAGGATCTTTTGAAAGAATGAATTCGAGACCTTTGATAAAGTCCGGTTGATGGCTTGAGGCATACGACTCTGGAAGAACCAAAGGAACATCCTTTGGAATGGGGTATTTTTCAAAAAGTTCCTTCTCAAACTGTTTATAATTGTATTTGGAAGGGGTCTTTGAAGTCTTTCTTCTTTTGATCGGAGCCGTTTGTGGCTCGGTAATGATTTCGAGACTGGAAGTGATCTCTGTGGTCGTTTCCCCAGTTGAAGAAACTTCGAGCTTTCTTCTAGAGGATCTCAGCGTTCTTGTCGATAGCGTTGCAACTTTGGACATTCCTACGTATTTGAGAATAATCTTAATTCCAGAGTGGGCGTTTCATATCCTTGAATGTTCAAACTGGAAGGCAAAAAAAACAACACAAAATTAGGCTACGGTAAATATTTGCTTATAAATTCAAGTTACATAACCGGTACAAACTAAAATGCTGGGTGTGGGACACACGCGGATGGTTGCGAGGTGATTTCTTAGATCTAAATCTCTCCACATAAAGCGCCAACCACCACATTCTCTGTTTGCGACCGGCCATTGAACTGAGAGGCAATTTCATTCTCTACTAGTTAAACAATGGTCAATCTTACCGCCTTCGTCGAATATACTGAACAGGTTTTTCCTGTAGAGCTTCCAGAGAGCTTCTCCTTTGCCGATTTCAAGGCTTACCTTAGTGCTGAATGTGGCATTGAACCACAAGATCAAATTATTACTTTGAATGGTAAAGAAGTCACTGGTGAATCAGACTCTACTTTGTCTTCCATAGGATTCAAGGATGGTGATTTTTTCAATATCAAACATAAGGGTGTCGCTCCTACGGCTGCAACTCCTCTTCCTCAAGCTGGTAATCCATTTGCCACCGGCCATCAAGTTCCAATTGACAATCCACAACAATTTGAAACTGTTAGACAACAGCTCCTCAACAACCAACAAATGAGACAACAAGTTGAGTCCAAAGATCCAGAACTAGCTGCCCATTTAAGCGATCCTGTCAAGTTCAGAGAAGCTCTTTCAACCAGAATGTCTCATCTGATGATGGGTCAAGGTCGTTCTGCAGAAGATGCCGAATGGGCAAGATTGAGTCAAGATCCAGACAACCCAGAGAATCAAAAACGTATCTTAGAAATCATCGAACAGAGAAACATTGAAGAAAACTTGCAAAATGCCTTGGATCTCACCCCTGAATCTTTCACTAAGGTCGACATGCTTTATATCAATGTTGAAATCGATGGGTTCCCAATCAAGGCCTTTGTCGATTCAGGAGCACAAGGCACCATTATCAGTCCAAAATTAGCTGAGAAGTGTAATTTGCATAGATTGATTGATAGAAGATTCAGTGGTATTGCCAAAGGTGTTGGTAGTGGCGAAATCATTGGTCGTATTCATAGTGCTCCATTGAAGATCGGCGGTATTTTCGTTCCTTGTTCGTTCACTGTTTTAGACACCAACGTTGATATGTTATTAGGTTTGGACATGTTGAAAAGACATCAAGCCAATATTGATTTGAAGAACAATGTCTTAAAGATTGCAGATACTGAAACTCCATTTTTAACAGGTAAAGACGTTCCAAATGATTTTGACCCTGAGAAATTGGCTCAAACTTTAGGCGATCAAGTTGATTTATCTTCCGAACCCAAGAGACAGAAGTTCACTCCTTCTACAGCAGCTGCCCAAGCTGCCTTAAGCAGAAACTCTGGTTCTCAAAGTACCACTGCTCCTGCTACTTCCACTGCTTCTCGTCCACAACCTATTCAGCCAAATGAACAAGCAATTGCTCAATTAGTTGGCTTGGGTTTCTCTAGAGCTGAGGCTATTAGTGCGTTGGCTCAGGCTGGTGGTAATGTCGATATGGCAGCCGCTCTTCTTTTCCAATGATTGTAATTTTTTATAATATAATGTTACCTTATAATTTGGGTTACAGATATTATTATTATACTAGCGTACCATATAAAGTCTACAATTAAGATTCAATGAATGCCATACTTTTTACATACACTACTGTGTACCCTGGTATATTTGTAAATTAATTCTCAAAATAATTTGCAATTGAAGTTATAAAACGCGGCAACAATCCAATTAATTATTCCCAGTCGTCATCATCGCCATCGTCTTCTTCTTCTTTGGCGTCTTCCTTCTTCGCATTAGAAGAAACGGCCTTGTTGACCTCCAAAGTTGAAGAATCAACAGAGTTCAACTCATAACTACCATCACTAGAAGACTTCGTCTTAGAAGAGCCTTTGTTGCTTTCAAACTCGTCATCTTCATCATCCTCCTCCCAGTCGATGCTTTCTTCTTCTTGGGTCTTAGTTGTGTCTTTGTTCAATAACTGTTTTCTCTTTTCTTCTCTGTCTTGAATTTGAGCAACATTGTAGAAGTAGATACACCAGAATGTGGAATAGTTGATATGTTCTGGGACTAATTCGTTAAAAAGCTTTTGAAGATTGACGTTTTGTAATTTAGTGGAGATTTCTTCAGTTTTGGAGTCGATGTTGAAATCTTTTTCAAATGTGACAAAGGATTCCGATTTAGAATCATTTTTCAAATAAAAATCCTTGGATGTGTTTAACGATTGATATTGAGCTTCGGTTCTATTGGAGGAGATATTAGCAGCAGAGGAAGAAACATTAAACATCAAGTTACCTTCATCATTATCGATTTCTTCATCTCCGTTCATCTCCTTATCAGCTTGATCGACAACAATGGTGGATTTGATAATGTTGGTGAACTTGTTGAAGTAATCACCAGTGGTGTTTTCAACTTGTTCCAATTCCTTGTCGAGATCATCTAGATACTGGCTTGTCTTGAGGGAAAAATCATGGAGTATTTGGTCGGTCTTCAAGTTTTGGTTTATATTCTTGACGTTTTCGTTCAATTTGGTTTTAGCTTCGTTCAATTTCTCATTCAATTGCAACTCCTCAAGCGATTTCTTGGTCTCATTGATATATTTGTCCAAGTTCAAGTTCTTGTTCAAAAAGGAGGAGAAAGAAGACCCCCATCCTGAAGCTTTGGATTCCACTAGATCGTAGGTCTTGGAAATCTCATCTTCTAACTTCTCAAAGGACTCCTCTGTCTTACGGTTGATTGCCTTGATTTTGGCGTCTTCAACCTTAGGCAACGTGAGTGTTTCTTGTGAGTCTGTCTTGGTGCCTGTTTGTTCGTAAAATAAGTCCATTTTTTCCACTTGCTGATATCAGTGTTTTTGAAGGAGCGTTGCTATGTGGGGAAACTGTCAATGGCAAATATGGTGGCAATGAGAAGGCTTTCTAGTACTTTTAAATCTTTCCAATTGGGCTGACTTCCTTGGATTTTTCCCAAGAATTTCCGAACTTTTGGAAACGAACTGCACTGCACGCCAACTAAAAATTGGGGGAAAGAAGTAGAGAAAGGAACAAAGCCAAACTAACAGAATTCAACACCACTTTCAAACTTTCACACACTCTAATCTGTCTCTCCTGCGCGTTCATTCACACATCCACCATGCATCAATTACAACAACTTGAACCACTTGTACCGCCTTTACGCTTCGCAGCCCTTCAGCCCAACTTGTACCGTGGGTCATATCCTCGCCCGATCAACTATCGATATCTCAAGAGACTTCGTCTCAAATACATCTTATCTCTAACACCAGCGCCTATAACTATGGAGACTGATCCTAATTTGTTCCAATTTTGCCAGAAGAATGGTATCAGTTTACTTCATATTGAATGTGGCAAAGAAGGCAGTGGTAAGAAGAAGAAGCGCGGTGTCCCTATAGAATACAATGCTGTTATTAAGACTTTGGAACTGATGATAAATATCGATTATGTTCCCTTATATATCCACTGTCTCAATGGTGGCCAGGTTTCTTCTTTGATTGTTGCCTGTTTGAGAAAATTATCGTTCTGGAGTTCAGTTTCCATATTCAACGAATTCTTGGTCTATACAAACTCTATAAATATCCACGATAAAGCCTTCATTGAGAATTTCGTGGCTGAGATCAATGTACCACAGAATAAAGTTCCTTGGATTTGGAAAGGTTTGTCCAAGGATGTCGTTGGGAATCATCCTACACTGAAATTCATCGATATTAATGACAGGAGGTATAGAAACAACAACCCGCAGCAGCAGCAATTACCAGCTGCCTGAACATTCACCAACGTTTATGTAGGAACAGCACTGATAAATGAATGACTTTTATTTATTACACTGGAATAATTATTATATATTGGACTTTCTCAGAGGACACGTTTTTTCTTACACCGTGGGAGATATCTTTAATTCCAGTATCGGTTACGGGCCACTCAAATTTAGCGGGCGTTTGCAAAAAAAAAGTCAAAAACAAATTACGCGTAGTAGTGGCTAAAGCAATCACCAAAACACCTGGAGTTCAAGTCGGAAATTTTAGATTTCCCATTTACCTTTCCTTTAAAAAAAGAAGATGGCTGTTGATATTCCAAAGTAAGTTTACACTAATGCAGATGTGGTGCTTTACAAGAATCAAAATCGCTAACAAATATTTACAATCATTAGATCCGTCGTTCAAAAACTTATAGTGTTCACCCTTCTTATGGTGTTTGCGCCATTGATCACTTTCTTCCTCACCCAATACCTTACCCAATCTTCTCTAATATCAGGTGGTTTAGCAGCTGCTGTTGCTAATATTGTCCTTGTTGGTTACATTGTTGTTGCCTTTACTGAAGACGTTAAAGTTGAGAAGATCGACGAGAAGGATGATGCTAAATTGGATTAGAATAATTTATACGAGGCGCACTGGTTGCATCTTCAAGTATATTATATTTGTTCATGATCGCTAATTACTAATGTCATGTTTATATCTTTGGACCAGGAAAAATTCTAGGAACAACTGAATTGTAGTATTTAGAATATTGCTGACATAGTTTTGGATGAGATCTGCCAAGATGTTGCGTGTATTCTTATATCATTTACACTCCGCTGTTGGAGTATTTGACCACTACGGCAGTCTGTAAATATACGACTTAGGTGAACCTGTTAATATGACTTACTTGAACTTATTGTAAGATTACTTCTCCGTGGATTAGATAACTTATTAACAACCATATAACTAACTATATCAAATGAGCGAATTATTGTCTCTTTTTTATATTCCAATAATCCCTCAACTAATCATTGCTCTCTCTTATGCATGTAACCTCAAAAACATGAAATATCTTTATTACCACACTCGGTTCTCAATGGCTCATCGTTCATAATCTTGACATTCTTATGTAAGAGTTTTTCGATTTTATATTCTCATACAGTCAAGAATTGACGGGCGTGTGGCGTAGTTGGTAGCGCGTCTGCTTAGCATGCAGAAGGTCTCCGGTTCGACTCCGGACTCGTCCATTCTTTTTTGATCTTTTTTTGTTTTCCAACCATCGCGAAAGTTACCTGATCTGTTTCAAGTGCGATGAGCATAAAAATTTTTTTGGGCTGTAGATTTAATGAAAATTATAGTGATGCATAGTACTGAACTGGCACATAAACACACAACCAATTGAGCTTATTTCCTTCCTGTACTTTAAATTTATAAACGAAGATGGGTGCCATTAAGAAGAAACACACCAAGGGTAACGCCAAGAACTTCATTACCCGTTCTCAAGCCATCAGAAAACTACAAGTCTCCTTAGCTGATTTCAGAAGATTATGTATATTTAAAGGTATTTATCCAAGAGAACCAAGAAACAAGAAAAAGGCCAACAAGGGTTCCACAGCTCCAGTCACTTTCTATTACTACAAAGATATTCAATACTTATTACATGAACCAGTCTTGAACAAATTCAGAGAACACAAGACTTTTGCTAAGAAGTTGAACAAGGCTTTAGGTAAGGGTGAATTATCCGATGCACAAAGATTAGAAGCCAACAGATCGCATTACAAGTTAGACCACATCATCAAGGAACGTTACCCAACTTTCCTCGATGCTTTAAGAGACATTGATGATGCCTTGAACATGTTATTCCTTTTCGCCATCATGCCAGCTACTGATAAAGTCTCTGCCAAGGTCACTAAGGATGCCAACGATATCTGTAACGAATGGTTAGCTTATGTTTCTAGAGAAAGAGCCTTAAGAAAGGTCTTTGTTTCTATCAAGGGTACCTACTATGAAGCCAACATCAAGGGTGTCGAAGTCAGATGGTTAGTTCCATTCAAGTTCCCACAAAACATCCCATCTGACATTGATTTCAGAATCATGTTGACTTTCTTAGAATACTACTCTACTTTATTACACTTTGTCCTTTACAAATTATACACCGACTCCGGTTTGATATATCCACCAAAGTTAGACTTCAAGAAGTTGAAGGGTATTGGTGGTTTGTCCGCTTACATTTTGGAATCCAAGGATGGTGCCAATGCTTTGTTCAAGTCTGATGCTCAAGTTGATGAAAATGTCGAAGGTAAGGCTATCTCCTCTGAGTTCTTGGACGCTGCTATCAAGGCTGATTCCAACTCAAACGAAGAAAAGGCTGAAGAAGCTGAAGAAGTCGAAGAAAAGGATGTTTTGGACGAATTCGAAGATTCTAACAAGAACCAAGGTGATTTGCTTGTTCAACCATCCAAGTTTGCCAACCCACAATCCAACTTGTTTGAAAACTTTGTTTTCTTTGTTTCTAGAGAAGTTCCGTTAGATATCCTTGAATTCATCATTTTGTCTGCTGGTGGTTCCGTTATCTCTGAATTAACCATTGACGAATTAAAGATCAAGGGTGAATCCTTACCAGATTTATCCAAGGTTTCTCATCAAATCTCCGATAGACCAAAGATTCCAAACAGAGTTCAAGGTAGAACTTACGTCCAACCGCAATGGATCTTTGACTCTATCAACAAGGGTGAATTATTGAACATCAACTCCTATTTGCCAGGTGAAACCTTACCACCACATTTATCTCCATGGGGTGACGGTGCTAGAGGTTACAACCCAGAAGAAGAATTACCAGAAGGTGAAGAATCTGAAGAATCTGATGAAGAGGACGATGAAGAAGTTGCTGAAGGTGATAAAGACCAAGATGAAGAAGAAGAAGATGATGAAGACTTGCAAGCTCAAAAGGAATTAGAATTAGAAGCCCAAGGTGTTAAGTTCAGTGAAGTTGAAACCAAGGAAGCCTCCAAGCCATCCAAGAAGAGAAAGGCCGCCACCGCTGAAGACGAAGAAAAGGAATTGAAGACCATTATGATGACCAACAAGCAACGTAAGTTGTACAAGAAGATGCAATACTCTAACGAATCTAAGGCTTCTAAGGTTGATGAGTTGAGAGCCAAGAGAAGAAAGTTGGAAAAGACCAAGGAAAAGTTGAACCAAAACCAAGCTAAGAAATAATTTGCATAATATTAACCAAGCATACACATCACATCATTAGTTTTTCTTCTGTATAGTTTATATACTAGTTTTTTTTTAAAAAAAAAGAAAAATGTACATTAGAGTTTTATTATTTGATTATACCATGACAATCGTAGTTCTATCTCCTCACACCAAAACCAATTCTAGAATCCATATGGTTTTTATCAGGAACACCCAGTTCCACTAACCCTTGTAATTCACTTTTCAATTTACTCAACTCATGAATTGATCTGGTACTGTTTTCCAAATCTGTGATTTTGGCAACATTGATGAAACATTTAATCATCGTGGATTCATTTATTGGCTTCCAAGAGATCTTAACATCTTCACCTTCAACTTGTCGATCTTTAACTAAAACTTGGAAAAGTTCAATGGTAATGTTACCATAAAAGAATCGCTCACCTTTAACTTTATAATCTGTTTGGAATTCATAACCCAAAGTCTTCAAAATAGTGACAATGCTATCATCTGGAGACAATTTGATAATCGATTCATAAAAAGTTTGAGAGTTAATATTGATCTTTACTTTCTTAGCTGTCGTAGAATTAGTGGAATTCTGTTGTGTAGCAAAAGTTGGAATATCGTAAACTTGAAACGCCCATTCTCTCTTAGACTCAATATCCAAAGGACCTTCTTGAGGATCGTCAGGTATGAGGTCTGCCTTTAACTGGATCTTATACTGTTCGAATTGCTGTTTTGTAGAATTAGGTTCAAATTCTAAAACATTTATTGGTTTGCAAATAATAGTTAAATGTTGATATCTCTGTGGATGCGATTGGCCTGTTAACGAAGAAAGTGAAGCCCTCACCAAGGCAAATTCTGATTGTTTGATTATGGAGAATAGTGATAGTTGTTGCACCATTTGATGGATTTTGGTTGTATGAACTAAGTTTAACCATGATTAGATATGGGTCATCGTTCATACCAAAAGCCCTAAAGTTAAATCGGTTGCATGCAAGGAAAATGAAAGGTTCAGGGGCTGGCGCGCGCGCCCAAATTTATTTATAATATTAGTTGTAAGCACTACAACATTAAGGCTACGCAATGGTTGGAACTGCTATTGTTGTTTTTTTCTTTTTTATTGGAGTAAAGCTCATGAAATCCCTTAAAAGGTAAACCATTTTTAAATTATAATTAGATAATATTCTCTTGTTTTTTTGCCGTTCCCCGAGCCCCCGGTTGATGAAATCATACTTTTCTAGGAATTTGTTTCTGTTATTAACTCAAGAAAATTATTAATTCCGAAGTTCATTGAGGAGTTAATTCAAGATAGTGGGTTTGATATAGGTATAATATTTCTTTTCAACACGAATGATTAATCGGCTTTCCAGTTGGTCTCTCCACACTGTATTATATGTGTTCTCAATCTCGAGCTTTTAATATTCTTCTTCAAGACAACTATGTATTTCTGGTTTGAAGAAATTTATTCCATATTTTAAGCTGCAATAATCAACAATTATAAAGCTAAGAATTATAATTGGTATAATATATATTTGAATATATTTTAGAATTTAATTGATTATAAAATCAAAAAAAAATACAAAATATTTGTTGTATGTTGTATAATAGTTAATTAATATCAGAGACCGGTTGAAAATATAATTATAATTAATTATTTATTAGACATACATGTATAGCATCGTCGTTTCACCTGAAAATTGTTCTTTTTGAATTATAGATGATCCAATTCCACTAATCTTGTAGATAAATATGTTGAAAAATACCAGTTGATCAAATCATCAACATTAGCTTGTGGACAATTATCAAGAAACTCAAATATGGTGAAAATAGCAGCTATATTTTGACTACTAGATGACTCAAAGTTCATCTTCTGGTGGTTTCTTTAATAAAATTAATCAAAAATTTGTTTCTGTTGACTGATGGAGATCAACACCTCTGCAGAATAGTACAATTCCTTCTTAGTTAGTTCAGGGGAATAGTATAGTAAGAATATCATCTTTAAAATATATTTAATATAATAACAAGATCACATACATTAATACAGGCATCACTTTCAAATTGATTAGAAAGCGAATTATCTTTAGATTACTGAGTTTGAGAGACAGAAGAATCAAACACAACCCTATCTAAAATCTCAATTGTCACTTGATCTATGAGAGTGTTTCTTCTTTCTTTCCCTCCTGCTGGATTTTAATTTGGTTTTCATATCTTGTTGAGCGTTTTGTAGGAAGTTGAAAATCCCATCAAGTTCAGTATATACAGTACTTGCTGGCGGATCAACAGCGTGAACTGTGCCAGAACCCTGAAATCTAATTGGGTCATTGGAATCTTCAAGGTTATTAGGTAAGGCATTCGAATGTGACTTTCTCAAACAAGCTGGTCTGTTGTTCAAATGGACTACCGTATTATTTTCAAACCCTTCAAAATAGGTAATGGCACCAACCAGATCATTGGAAACAATTTGCTGCTTAACTTCATTTTGATCACTGTTTTCATTGATAAGATTTAATCTTTCAGTAGCGAGAACAAGCGGCTGTATTGGTTCTTCTTCATCAGAATCTTCTGTGTTGTTCAGGGACGAAAAGTTTATGACATCCATCAAGATATCGGCAGAGGCACTATGAGGAAGATCAGAGTTTGTTGGAACTTGGTCATCCTGTCTTATCTCATCAATCAATGCTTGAATCTCATCGTCAGAGTCTTCAAACACCTCACTTAGTTCAGCAAACTCCTTACGTGATACCACAGTGTTAGTAAAACTTGGAGTCAGGTCTTCGTTTCTACTCGACAATTTCCCAGTTCTCACAGCTTCACCATTGGTAGCAGACGTCAAGGCAGCGGCAGAACTGTCAGGTCCAAAGACATAGCGTAAACCAAGAGCGGCATTATCTATTGTAGATCTTTCACCAGATAATTTCAGTTGAGTTTCAGGAGAAGCAGCACTACGTGGGGTACCGAAACGTAAATCACCAAATTTCTTGGCCTTTGACACCAATGGCTCAAGTTCTAAATTCTGAGAATTTGCAGTACCTAATCTAGATCTGGATTCCCTTTCAGCTAACTCCTCCTTGATATCACAAGTCGATTCAGCAAAGCTCACCGATGATCTTGGTTTGCTTGTAGAAATCTTTGGATCTTTTCTGCCACTAATGATTGACTTCACAAGATGAACCTTTTGATGTTTACTCGCTTTCTGTAGAGGGCGAATAATAACAGGTGCTGTCTCACCGTTCTGAACAATCTGGTTGTAACTTGGAACCAAATCTTTTGGTATCCTGTCAGCATCTTGAATAGGAGAAAATGGTTCAACTTGGCTCATGGAGTGCATGATTCTGCCGATATTAATTTGGGATGAACTTTCAATGGTTGGCTGTAGTAAAGTTGGCGTTTCGTTGTTCAAAATGTAGATCTGTTTACCAATCTTTTTCTTAGTGTCCACATTCAAGAACTTGTTGAACAAAAGCTCCTGATCCTCAACGAGCTTAATGGTGATAGTATCTTTGATCTCAGGTGCACACGCCACCAACCTAAAAGTGTCACCTTGTCTGACAAAGGGTTGGGTCTGATAACGAGGTTTCTTCAACAAGATTGATTCACTTAGTGAGAAGATACCTCCCTGGTTTCCAACATGGGTGCATCCTTGCCCATGGTCTAAGAGGATGCATGGGCGGCAAGCAAATAACGTGTTGTTCAAGATAATCATTCTGTACCTGGAGTTTTTATGTGGGGTTAAGGGAAGTATAGAACTTTGTTGGGAATCCCTGGTTAATTTCTGGTTTGGATACAATAGCAAGGTCGACTTCAGAAGCAGCTTAAACTGGTCGAATTGTGAGGATAGTGTAGCAAGTTTTCATATGTTTTCAATTCAGCGTTTTGAAGAGCTTAAGATGATGTTGGTTGAGAAAGTGTTTGAATTATTGATCATCATGAACTTGTTATATTCTTGATGGGTGATGCTGCATGGTTAGTTCATGATTAGCAAAACAAAACAAAGCAAGGCATTTGGAAAAACTGCTGATTTTGCGTAAGGTAAATGGATTTTGTGTAACAATTTGCAGAGATCTCTCTCTATCTTACATTTGGCCTGTGAGTGGCGAAATCAGAGTACCAAAACCACGTGACATACATATGTGAAAAGTAAACAAAGAGGAAACAAAGATAGAATTAGAATTATACAGAATGCAAGTTGCTGCAAATAAACGATTTCAAAAATATAATATTCACATTAAAATAGACGTATTAAAGCAATTCTATAGACAATAGATTTTAGGAGCTACTTAGCTTGAAGCTCCAACTTCCACGAATCCTCCAATCTATAAACAAAGTGCAATTAGCAAATGAAAATGAAAACTCAGATATAAATCTTGGTTAAAAACACAGTATAATCATCATGATGAAACGTCAAAAAACCATCGACCATACTAATAATGAAAAACCATCAATAACAATAAAAAATAAAAAAACAACTTTTAAAAAACACAAACAAACAATGACGTTATGTAAAAAATGCAATGAAACAAAAAAAATCCATTTCCCAAATTACCACATTTCCTTCTGCAAATATTCCCAAAATGCATGAATTGTAAAATCGTCTCACACTCTCTATCAGTCCCACACTCTTTATCAGTCCCACCTTCTTTGAAAACCCACCAACTAGCCAACTAACTAACTAAATAACAAAAAACAAACAAACTTCATAATAACAAAACAAAAACGCAAACAAAATTTGTCAATCAATGCAATAATCTCAAGCCCAAACACCGCCACCACTACCAGAGCCGGAGACACCAGTGCTCCAAATATCGGGACGATAGAACCCATTAGTGGCAGAAGTAGCAGCGGTAGCAACATTGTCATTAGAAACAACATTGACAGGAGTCGTAGTAGAAGACAAGATATCGGAATTGGATAAACCAAAATTATTATTACCACCAGCGGAAGAACCAGGAGTATTATTAGTGTTGATTTGTTGTTCTAATGGAGACCCGAATGCAACACCTGCAGTGGCACCAAATCCTGATGGAGAGTTACTAGATCTTAAAGAATTCATCAAGTTTTGGTTTAATTGGTGAGCTGGAGTGTTGTTGTTTGACTGAGAAGGAGAGCCATAGATGTTATCAAAAGTTAAACCACCGTGGGCTTGTGGCGAAGAAGATTGCTGGTATTGTTGAACTTGAACAGCTTGAACTTGTGCATATTGCGGGAAGTTCATTTGCTGAGGGGTTTGTTGACGAGATGGAATTTGTTGATGCAATTGATGATGTTGTTGTTGTTGGTTGTACTGCACCTGTTGCTGCTGTTGCATCATCATGCTCTTGTTGTTACCGTTTTGTTGATGCTTGTTACGACCCATGTTGTTGTATTGTTTAAATTGGTTGTTACCACCCATCATATTATTGTTGTGATGGTTGTTTTGGTGGTAGTTGTTATTGTTGTAATTGTGGTTGTTTTGGTATCTGTTGTTACCGTTGTTGTTACCGTTGTTGTTGTAGTTGTTGTTATGTCTGTTGTTCCTGTTCATGTGGACATTTGGAGCATAATGGTGGTTGAAAGGTTGGTGCTTGGTGAAGTTCGAAATGGCTCTTTCAACGTCAGTGAATTGATGATAGAAGGCAACGTTTTCAAAATCATTTTTGCCAGAAGAGGAAGAAGCAGGGTCCAAAGAGCCGTTGGATGGAGCTGGAGAGGCAGAAGAGACGTTGGTGATGTTTTCCCAGCCAGAAGAAGAAGGAGAGGAGCTCTGGGCAGTACTTGGGATTGGAAGTTGTTGTTCCTGCGGAACAATAGAAGCAACAGCATGAGCGTGTTGAAGGTCTAACTCATTGGTATAGAAGGACATGACGCGTGAAATAAATAAATTAGCAAATGCAAAGAAGAAACAATGGAAAGAATGTATGAGTTAGATCTGAGAAAAATTACAGATCTCGTGTGATAAAAAGGCTTCGGAAAAAAAAGGGATCAAACCACACAGTGATGCATTCAAAGCGTTTAAAGCAAATGCAAGTTGATAAAATGAATGAGAAACGAATGAACGAACGACAAGGGCAAAAATGCAAGTTTAGCAGTGGTAGAAAATGCCAAAGAACAGATAATAAAAGAAGGACACGACAGGTAATCTAGTGTCTAAAAACTGGTGGAGTTGGCTGTTGGGGAGTTTCTAATATAGATCTTGAGCGCTTAATGGACAAGGCCTGTTGATCGGCCTGGCCGGTGTTGACGAAAAACTTGGAAATTTTTTTAGGAGGTTTGTGAGGGCTGCCACCTAGCGGAAACATCCAGACATCATGTTTACACAACAACGGCGGCAGCGACACCTGTGATCTCGCGCCAATTGACCTTCAGATGAGTCTTTGTATATAACTTTGCAACAACGAGTCAGGATATTTTAAGTTCCTCTTCATTTTAAATTGAAGCCAAGGTCACTGTTTACACATTCCCAGTACAATGACAGAAGCAACGTCTACAACAGGTTCCAATGCAAACCTCGTATTGGTAAATCTAGTGAAGTTCTGTCTTGAAAGAAGAACATCTCCAGTTGTTTTCCAATCTTTACTCAAACAAATCCATCATAAACAAGAAATAACCAGCCAAGACATCTCGGAATTATTATCTCTTCGTTTGGATTTTGACCCATTACTATTGGTGTATTTATCCACAGTGACATTAACGGAGGCTTCCAATGCGCCCCTTAAGTTACCTTCAGTTCTTAGCCATTTGAAAGCTGCCACCTTAACAAACCAATCCTTATTATTAACGACATACATTACTCAAATTAGATCAATGCCTAAAGATGAGAAATTACCATTGAACACATTTGAAGTTCAAAGTTTAATCAAGGCGGTAGCAGAGTATTTGAAATATCTGTCACAAAATGCGCCAATTGACTTGTTATCACGTTTTGCCGATTTCTGTTTGAATTTGTTTGACAAATTACCACAAGAAACCAATCTCACTCAATTATTAATGGAACACCAAGAGTTGTTGGCACAGTTCATCGAATCTTTGCAAATCAACGATAACGAGTCCCAAACGATCTCCGAAGAATTAGAACTGAAGTTGAACAGATTGATGAAAAAAACCTCCATAAGTGGTAGTTTATCTCACCAAGGTGGCACTGCCACTTCTTCATCATCCTCAAATTCTTCTTCACCACATCTATCCTTCATCAAATCCAATAAATCAGCTAAACTCATTTGGCTCAACAACTGCATTCAAACATGGACAACACACCATTTGAATTTCTTACAAGGATTTGAACAATTCGTGAAGATCAAAAGCAATCAAAACGTTCTTAATGATTTAATGTCCGTTTCATTTGAAGGCTATACCACAGCATTGAGCCTACATGAATCGTCAATCACCGTGATCAATTGGAGATTGTTCCTAACGAAAAAGCTACCATTGTTGATCAAAAAACTCAATTTGAAAAATGTTGAGACTGCTTTGATTAATGCCTTAAATTTGGTTGATCCTAAAGTAATGCAACTTGTGAAAGAAGCAACGATAACAAGCAATACTACGTCTTCTACCGAGAACAAGCCAACTGCAAATGATGATTCCAATTTTGATGATATGTTTGATTCTTTTCCTGCAACAGTTATCGATATCAGACATGATATTTTAAGAAGCTGTATTGCTTTGAACTTGATACCAGCAAGTTCTTTCAAGACCATTTTGAAACAGGATTCTAATGCTGATAATAGACCATTACCTTTGAATGAAGATGTTATAGATGAAAATGGTGAAGTTGTCGATTTACAAGAGACTTTGAAGAGAACCTTAACGGGTATCAACATTGAATTTGTCTCTTTGGAAGAATCCGAATTGTTAGGTTTCATTCAATTGATTCCTAAAATGTCACCTTCCAAACAATTGTCTATCTCGCAACTGATAGAAACCACCATAGATAAGTTCATCAAAGAGGAGAATTTATTACATCTTTACAGACTTTCATTAGCATTGACCGCAAATCCTGAAGCCTTACATGTTATTGCCTTCCATTTATCACCAATGAAGTTATTGTCCCCACTTTGTGAAGTCATTGACACATGGCAAATGAATATCGATGATGTCAATTTCCAAGAGACGTATACTTCATTCAGTTGTGTTCTATTGTTGGCCTTGTACATTATCAAACAGTTCAATGTTTCTTTAGAGGAAATAGTTCGTTTGAAACAAACTCAAGAATCCTTTGTTTTGAAGTATGTTACCAGGATCGGTAAATCTGCTAAATTCGATAACCTAACAGACCATCAATTGAGACTGTTCAATGATTGGAAAACCGCTTTATTTGAAACAGGTGAAGGTATTTCCGATGAATTGATCCGTGGTTCTTCAATTCAAGAATGTTATGAAATCCTTCCTGTAATTTTCCAACAAGTTTTTGTTTCATATAAACAGAACTTATTGGATTTGGAATCTGTTAAAGGTGGGTTAGAATATTTCTTACAACCTTTCTTATTACCAACTGTTATTGGTGTTCTTGCATGGTGCGAGAATAATCTTTGGAAGTTTCAAGACGTTGACATTGTGACAACTTTCTTAAAAGTTTTGATTAATCCATCTGACATCAGCGGTGAATCCTTTTTCATCCATAAGGGAGTTTTAAACATATATGGACCAAATCTTTTGAAAGTGTTGAAAGTAATTGATAATTCCATTGTTTCACCAGCTGTTGGAGGTGGTGGATTTGATATTGATCCAACATTGATTTCCAGTTTAAAATCATCAATCAATTCTCATGTTTCCCCAGATAATGACGATCATGCTAAGGTTTTGAAGTTCTTGGAATTCGATGCTACTAATTTATTTACCGATTCTTCACCATCTTTGAACACGTTATTCATCAGCGAATTCTACTCCTTGTTAGATCCGTCAACCAACAACAGTAACAACTTCTCCTATGATCCTAAGTTATTATCAACACTAGTGAAACTCCGAGGTCCAAAAGGCTTTTTGAACTTAATCCTCTCAGAGATCAACAAAGCTCAATTGAGATCTTCACAAGCCAGTGATTCAAGCTCAGGTAAATTGAGTACTTTGAATGTCATCGAATTGGCTTCATTTTTGATAACTATAACATACATTCGTTCCAATTCGCATAAATCAATGATTTTACGATCTTTGAAATCGTCTCCAAAAATTGAAAGGCAATTAGCTGATCTTTCTCAGTTTAAGGATTGTTTAGGATTTTTGAAAACTTGGAATTTAATTCATTCAGAGTTGTCAGCTAAGGGATCAGAATCAATCGAAATGGAAATCTTTAAAGTCCTTGGTGAGAAATTAGTAGAAACTATTGAGTTCTACACTCCTCCTGAATGAACAACATCAGATGTAAAGTCTCTACATAGGAGATATACAATCTCGAATGAAATGTATCAATATATATTTTTAAATCACTATGGCACCTAAGCCACAGCTCGTAACTGATCAACAACTAATGTCCCTATAATTTAAAATGCAACCATAGCAATCAACTATCAAAATAAATTCTTATCTAACAACTGGCTTGCCATTTCTCACTGGAGGAGTGCCTCCAGAACCATTGTGGAGACCACTGCCATCATCAAAATTACCTTCACCTTCATGATACATATCCTCCAAATTGACGTCTTTATTCTTTGATTGTTGTTGCTTCTTTCGCTTCGAACCAGTAGCAGAGGCAGCGGCTTTCTTTTCATTCTTCAACTGTTCTTTAGTCTCATCTATTTTCTGTTTCTTATTCATAGCTTCAGCAGCTTGATCATCATCCAAAAGCCAGAAGGCGACTTCTCTCGAAGGTTTCTGGAACCCAGCGGAAGCAGCTTGTTCTTTTTCAGAAGCAGATGCCTTACCTTCCATAACAACCTGTTGAACATGTTCCTTTTGTTTGGCTCTATCTCTCATTCTCTCTTCAATGGTACCACGGACTAACAATCTGTAAACTGTCACTTGACGAGTTTGCCCCAATCTATGAGCTCTATCCATAGCTTGAGAATCGATGGTTGGATTCCAATCAGAATCATAAAAGATAACAGTATCAGCAGCAGTTAAATTGATACCTAGACCACCAGCTCTAGTGGAAAGAAGGAAAACAAAGATTTCAGGACGTGTTTGCCAATCGTGGACCAAATCTCTTCTATCGTCCAATTTGGAAGAACCATCCAATCTGATGTACTTGTATTGTCTGTAAGTCAAATATTCTTCCATTAAATCCATCATTTTGGTCATTTGGAAATAAACTAATACTCTATGATCGTTCTTCTTCAATTCCACCAACAATTGATCCAATTTGGCCAATTTGGCAGAATCCGTGATGAAACGGTTCATCGATGGCATTTTCACTGAAGAATAACCGGTCTTATTGTTGATTGGTAATGGTAACATCTCAGCCTTTGGCCATTGTGTCAATGGAACATTGTTCTTCATTAGATCCAATTGTCTGTCCAAAGATAAAGGTAATAAACTTTGTGAGATTTCGGTGTTGAAAAGTTCAGACTTGAGATCATTGACGAAAGATTTGGAAGAACATGTGATTTCGACTGGCGGAGCGCAAGCTTTTGGGCCACAATGGAAGTCTGAGACATTGAGGTACATATCTTGATAGACTGTCTCTTGGACTTTGTTCAAACCAATATCATCAGGCAAGGTCTGATTGATAAGTAACAAACTTTTAGATTGATCGTCATAATCGGTTTGATCATGGAAGTTATCGACAAATGATTTGTTATCAATGGCTCTTTCAATGATATTCCTTTTGGAAATTCGGGAAACAGTGTTTGCCGTTTGATCGACAAATCTCAACCATGTGAAACCATCATTTTGTGTTTGATTCTGTCTAAGATGTTCGACATTCCAGATACTGAAATCGTTCCCTAGAATGTTCGTTCTAAACCCCGAGTCATTATCCTCCGTTGGTGTAAGCAATTCTCTGTATAACAATTTTGGCAATGGATATTCAATCATGTTTTTCGTTGAATAATTGTACTCCAAATTGGAACCTTCTCTCAAGAAAGACCCTGTTTCGGCAAACGAACCAAAAGAAAAGGGAGATTTGACATCGTCTCTTTCAAACAAATCGGGATGATTACAAACCTTTCTGAACTGCATGACCAAATTGACCAAAGATTGATTACCTTCATCAGAACCATTGGTGACTTTTTCAATCAAATCCATCAAGGAAATCTGAGATCTTAACATCTTGTAAAGCTTTTGTTGTCTGTTGGTCAAATCACAATAAACATCGATTTCAATCTTATCTCCCAATTCACTTTGAACATTCTTCTTGATACGACGTAACATGAATGGTTTCAAAATAACGTGTAAACGGCGAAGCTGTTGTTCGTTCAATTGGGTGTTGGATTGTGCATGACTTTCGATATCTTTGGAGAACCATTCACTGAATTCATCATGACTATCGAATAAAGTTGGCATAATGAAATGTAACAAAGCCCATAACTCTTGCATGGAGTTCTGGATTGGAGTACCCGTTAACAATAATCTATTACGACATTGTAATGACAATAAGGACTTCCATCTGGAAGATTGAGACGACTTGATAGCTTGAGCTTCGTCAAGAATCATATATTGCCATTTAATTCTTTGGAAATATTGGATATCGGCAACAACCAATTGATACGAAGTGACCAAAACATGGAACGGAGAATCTTTGGTATAGGTGACATTTTTTCTGTCCCAAAACTTTCGCAAGATCTTACGATCCTTGGAATTACCCCAATATGGTAGAACTTTAAAATCAGGAACAAATTTGGTGATTTCTTGTTGCCAATTGTGTAAAGTGGAAGCTGGAGAGACGACTAAGAATGGACCCCAGATATTATGAGTTTCTGCCAAATAAGCTAAAACAGAAATTGATTGAACTGTTTTACCTAACCCCATTTCATCTGCCAAGATACCATTGATACCTTGGTCATATAAATTAGCCAGCCAATTCAAACCTTTAACTTGGTATTCTTTCAAAGTACAACTTAACAACTTTGGCTGTTCAATGGCAATGTCACCAAGAGAAGTTGGGTTCTGGAAGTTCAAATCATCATCGTCGATATCAATCTGCTTGATTTCATTCTTATTATTATCGAACTGTTTAGCACGAGCTTTGGCATCCAAAAGGGCACTCTGAGCATTAGCAGCAGCAGCTCTGGCAATTTCTTCTTCGTTATCAGAATCAAAATCTAAAGAAGCAACATCGGTTCTCTTAGCATCTGCTGGAATGGCGATATCTTGATGTGGATTAGAAGTGGCAGCAGCATTGCCTTCGATCTCATCAGTCTTGATCTTTCTCCCAATGAAATGAGAATACAATTCTGTTTGAGTGATAAGGAAATTCAACTTTCTAGATTGTCTTCTGCTTTCTCTTTCTTCTTCTTCCTTCTTGGATTTATCCATTGCTTCCTTTTCTGCCTTCTTACGCAAGTCACGTTCTTCTCTTTCGTTACGCTTCCAGAAACTGAACATCTCTCTCATACCACGTCTGGCCTTGGCTTGTAGATCCTTTTGAGTCTTATTGGTCTTCACTTGCCATTTCTTGGATTCCCTCGCACAGAGAATAGCCGTTTTCCTCAAATTGGTAAGCCTAATGGAGTTGGCTTGTTGAATCATCCTAAAGATTTTTGGAGCATCCTTTCTCGACAGATCTTTCCAAATGGTAAAATAAACATTATCATATTGTCTCTTAATGGCACGGAGTTCTTTACTATCAAGTTTTGGTGCATCTTTCTTACCCCCAGAAGAAGAAGAAGCGAATGGACCGCCTGAATCATTTTTACGAAGCGGGTGTTTCAAACTGTTCATAGCAGCTTCAATCTTAGAAACAGCAGATTTGGCGGCTCTTCTCTTTCTCTTACCTGTACCTGTTGTTTCTTCGTCATCAACTTCTTCTTCAAGCATGGCACTGGCTTTACCTTTACCAATCTTAAATTTAATTGTTGTTGAACCTGTTGACTTTTCTCCTTGATCAAGTTTTCTCTTTCTTGCACCTATAGCTGGTTTAATGGTCTGTTTTCTCTTACCAGCTCTTTTTCTAGACTCAAGGATTTTCAAAGCAGCATTTGATTGTGCTAGTTCTTGTTCAACTTTCTTAAGTTTTGCCTTTCTTGATTCCTTTTTAGTC
Organism: Waltiozyma xylosica; assembly: GCA_030581495.1. NCBI lineage: Eukaryota > Fungi > Ascomycota > Saccharomycetes > Phaffomycetales > Wickerhamomycetaceae > Waltiozyma > Waltiozyma xylosica. Next base: position 227,300 of record JAKTTJ010000010.1, on the reverse strand, counting down.
AATTCAACAGAGGATAGTTGTTTCACCAGTTTTTTCACTTCTTGCATTTCAATGGATGATTTATTCAAGAATTCAAATTCTTCATTGTTCAGATAATCCCAGTTCTCAGCTTTCAGATTCAACAAGTCCAACGTAGTTATATGTGCAAGTCTGCCTCTTAAGCGGTTCAAGTATTCTTCCTTCTCTGGGCGGTGTTCCAACTCATTGGCTTCCTTCAAGACATCTTCAAATTCTTCACCGCTGATGTTGTTCCCAGCTACCAAGGCTGTCTGGACTTTACCGTTAATGTCTTCTTCACTCAATGAGGTTGATTCACCAGTGCTATTATTCATATCAGAAACAACAGGTTGTTCTAATTCTGGGGGAAATTCTTCGTGTATGGTGTGCCTATCATTATCATCATCTTGAACTGGTTCACCGCTTGGTGGTGAACTAAGCATCGAAGAAATAGACAGTCTCTATAACAACTTATTAGTACCTAATGTATTCTGAATATCATCACTTCTCGAAATGAAAACGGAGAGTGAAGGATTTGAAAGGAGTAGCAAAATTCACTTACTGTGACACCATCAGCACCAAGGCTATTATTTCTTTTGGACTTTCTACGTTCTGTAGCCATTCTAGTGTGTATATGTGCAGGGGTTGTTAGGGAAATAGAAATAGGCTTACTGAATTCCTGTAACGACGTTGCTAGTTTGAGTGGTTAGGTTGTTTTTGCCTTCCAAATATTTTGCTCTCACTTCTGTTTTCCCAACTTGACGTTCCGTTCTTTTGTTAACGTCGACATTTTGATAGAAGCGAACCTAGCGAACGCTTCGACGACGCACTCAGACGACAGGTCCGGCTAGGCGTCAACAAACCAAAGGCAAGCTACGAGAAGTTGTACTGCTTAAGACTACTTGACTTGCCCAGCTGGGGCCATTTACACGAAATAAGAACATATATATCATAGAAGAGGATAACCTTTGTGCATAATCATTCTTTTTCTTATGGAATACAACAGGTTCTATTCTCCCACTTTGAGTCTATTTAACCCTCCCTCGCAAAACGTCAAGCACGTGAAGCATTGCATTTGATCTACAGATCGCCTTCGCGGTGATTATATAATATATTTTGGTCGTCGTGAACAAGCGTGCCTATTTTTTTTTCCGCCGCCGATGTTCCTAATTATTTCCGAATCAAGTAATTGAATCTGATTCGTCTATACTGCTTACGTAACTATTGTTGATTTCCTGGATTTGATCACCTTAAATCTCTGGATTAGAATATTTTCATCAAGATAATTGACTAAGATCCCCATAAAACATGTTCAAAGATTAAGAAAAGTTTCCCTATAAGCAAAAAAACTACTACCCATGCTATTTTATTTTTTTTCAACAGTCTAACCCTTTAACCGCTCGCCTGTCTAGCCAAACTCCTCAGCCATCGATGATATGTGAAACGCGAAACATCAAAATCTCATAATTTTGAAATGCAGCCTGTTCTTGATACGTTTACGTAGAAAAACTGAACGAAAAAAACAACAAAACGGGTTAAGGTCAATTCACAGCCCGTGGGTACTACGGAAACCTTCCTACATTTTTTTTTGTTTATTTTCAACTCCAAACATTCACAATGGTCTCCAAATATGAAGTAGGAACGTATGTGATACTTATTTTTTTAAAAAAATCACTTGTCGTCGCGTCATTTATTTGAATCAAATTACTATGATTTGGGAATATTGTTGATCCAACTGCATTTATCATGGAGGTAGTTGCCACCGCATCTCTTTTGTTCCCGGAAGCCATAAACCAAAACACTTTCAAATAGATCAACGACATGAAAATCTTTCACTTTTCAATTTATTGGGGACTGGACAACACGATCACACATCATCGAATTATATACTAACCCATTGCATTAACAGCCGTTGTTGGATTCCAAGTGAAACTGAAGGTTGGATTGGCGCTGAAGTTTCCAAGCACACTGAAACTGATGGCAAGCATCAATTAGAACTTACCATTGATTCCAACAAGGAAACTGTTGAAATCGAAGTTGAGAACTTAGATCAAACAAACGAAAAGCTACCATTGTTAAGAAATCCACCTATTTTGGAAGCTACTGAAGATTTAACATCTTTGTCCCACCTTAATGAACCTGCTGTTTTACACGCCATTAAGGTTAGATACTCCCAACTTAATATTTACACATACTCTGGTATTGTTTTAATAGCAACCAATCCATTCCAAAGAGTCGATCAATTATATTCCTCTGATATTATCCAAGCCTACTCTGGTAAGAGAAGAGGTGAATTAGATCCACATTTATTCGCCATTGCTGAAGATGCCTACAGATGTATGAAACAAGATAAGAAGAACCAGACAATTGTTGTCAGTGGTGAATCCGGTGCTGGTAAAACCGTTTCCGCCAAATACATCATGAGATACTTTGCTTCTGTTGAAGAAATCACAAACAGTGAAAACTCTCTTGGTGGTCATGAAACCAAGGTTGAAATGTCTGATACTGAAAAACAAATCCTAGCTACCAACCCGATCATGGAAGCTTTCGGTAATGCCAAGACCACAAGAAATGATAACTCTTCCCGTTTCGGTAAGTACTTAGAAATCTTATTCAATGACAAGACCACCATTATTGGTGCTAGAATTAGAACTTATCTTTTAGAAAGATCCAGATTAGTTTTTCAACCAACAAGTGAAAGAAATTACCATATTTTTTACCAATTGCTATCAGGTCTTACTGATGAACAAAAGGAAGAATTCCAATTGACTAATATTGAAGATTACAATTATTTGAACCAAGGTGGTGACTATCATATTGAAGGTGTCGATGATAAATCTGAATATAATGCTACTACTGATGCTTTGTCTTTGATTGGCATCGATTCTACCAAGCAGCATCAAATTTTCAAGATCTTAGCTGCCTTATTACACATTGGTAACATTGAAATCAAAGCTACTAGAAATGATTCTCAATTATCTTCTGATGAACCAAACTTAGTCAAGGCCTGTGAATTATTAGGTATTGATGCATTCAACTTTGCCAAATGGATCACCAAGAAACAAATTAATACGAGAGGTGAAAAGATTGTTTCCAACTTATCTCACAAACAAGCCTTGGTTTCCAGAGATTCGGTTGCCAAATACATCTACTCTGCCATCTTTGATTGGTTAGTTCACTATATCAACCAAGATTTATGTGATAGTGAGGTTGTTGAACATATCAAGAGTTTCATCGGTGTTTTAGATATCTATGGTTTCGAACATTTTGAGAAGAATTCATTTGAACAATTCTGTATCAACTACGCCAACGAAAAGTTACAACAAGAATTCAACCAACATGTATTTAAGTTGGAACAAGAGGAATACGTCGCTGAAGAAATCGAATGGTCTTTCATTGAATTCAGTGATAACCAACCTTGTATCGACTTGATCGAAAAAAGACTGGGTATTCTGTCATTATTAGATGAAGAATCTAGATTACCAGCTGGTAACGACGAAAGTTGGGTCACTAAATTATACGAAAACTTGGATAAGCCACCAACCAACAAGGTTTTCAAGAAGCCAAGATTCGGCCAGTCCAAGTTCGTTGTTTCTCATTACGCTTTGGACGTTACTTACGATATCGATGGTTTCATTGAAAAGAACAGAGATACCGTTTCCGATGGGCACTTGGAAGTCTTGAAGGAATCCAAGAATGAGTTGCTAACTGAAGTCTTAACCAACTTGGAGAAATTGAATGAACCAAAGGAAGAACCAGCTAGTGCTCCAAAGAGACCAGGACCAGCTAGAACAATCAATAGAAAGCCAACCTTAGGTTCTATTTTCAAGAACTCATTGATCGAATTAATGTCCACCATTAATTCCACCAATGTTCACTACATCCGTTGTATCAAGCCAAATGAAGAAAAAACTGCTTGGAAGTTTGATCCGCTGATGGTTTTATCCCAATTAAGAGCCTGTGGTGTTTTAGAAACTATCAAGATTTCTTGTGCTGGTTTCCCATCAAGATGGACATACGAAGAATTTGTTTCTAGATATCACATTCTTCTGAACTCTGAAACTTATCAAAGTCTTTTGAATGGTGATGCTTCAATTGATCAAATTCGTGAGATCTGTAACTCCATCTTACAAAAAACTGAGTTAGCTCCTGCAACTTATCAATTAGGTTTAACGAAGATTTTCTTTAAGGCTGGTATGTTAGCTCACTTAGAAAAGTTGAGAACTGATAAGTTATACAACTCCGCTGCCTTAATCCAAAAGCACATCAAGGGTAACTACTACCGTCGTCAATTCCTTGAAATCAAGGCCTCTATCGCTAAATTACAAGCTTTAGTTCTGGGTTACAATGCTAGAGCTAGAATCCAAAGAGAAAAGGAAGCCGCAGCTGCTACAAGTATTCAAACTTTGATCAGAGGTTTTTTGGCCCGTCAAAAGTTTGTTCAAGCCACTCAATCCATTGTCAGTTTACAAAGTTTTATCAGAGGTTCTCAAGCCAGAGCCGAATTCATGAGGCAACAAAAGGAACAGCATGTTATCTACATCCAAAATGCTATGAAATCCCACAGAGACAGATCAGATTTCTTGAAACTCAGAAAGGCTGCCGTTGTTACTCAGTCTCACTACAGATCCAAGTTAGCTAAAAAATTGTTGCAGGACTTGAAGGCTGAGGCCAAATCTTTGAACAGATTGAAGGAAGCCAGTTACAAATTGGAGAACAAGGTTATTGAATTGACTTCTTCCTTGGGTGAAAAGGTCAAGGAAAACAGATCTTTAATTGCTGAAATTGAAACATTGAAGGCAGCCATTGACGATTCAAAAACTAAACACGAAGAATTGAAGACCAGAGAATTGAACTTCCAACAAAAGTTTGACTCTCAAAAGCATTCCCATGTTAAGGAAGTTGAAGCATTGACAACTGATTTGTCGAAAACTAAATCTGAATTAGAAACATCTATTGCCAAGATTCAAGAATTAGCTGAATTACAAAGCCAATTGAAGGAAGAAGTTAAAGACACATTAGCCAAATTAGAATTAGCTAGAGAAGAGCTCAAGAAGAGAGATACTGTTGAATCTGACTTGAAGAATGAGCTTGCCCTTTTGAAGAAGGAATTCGATCAATTATCTAGACAACCTCAAATCACCAATGGGTCTCGTGCTATTGTCAACGCCACGAGTTCTGTTGCCGCTCCTGTGACTCCAAAGAGAAACAGACGTTATAGTATGAACTCTCAAACCGATGCATCGTTGGCTTCACCACAACAAATGTCTGTTATTTCCATTTCGAATACTAACGACGATGTTGAATCCACTATTTCCTCTCTATCTGCTATCTCCAACGAATTGGTCTCGTTATTGTCTGATTCTGCTACTTTACACCAAGAAATTCTCAGTGGTCTCTTGAAGAACCTGAAGATTCCATTAAGTTCCGTAATGGCTGATTTGGCCAAGAGGGATGTCTTGTTCCCAGCTAGAATCATTATCATCATTATCAGTGATATGTGGAGATTGGGCCTCACCAAGGACTCTGAAAGCTTCCTGGGTGAAGTCTTGGGTGGTATTCAAAACAATGTCAGTAAGTTGAAGGATGACAACATCATTCCCCATGGTGCTTTCTGGTTATCTAACACCCATGAATTATATTCCTTTGTTTCCTATGCTCAAAACACTATTTTGGAAAGTGAAGATTTTGCCACTGGTATGGGAGAAGAAGAATACAACGATTATCTGAAGTTAGTTGCTGTCATCAAGGAAGATTTTGAAGCTTTATCTTACAACATCTTCAACATGTGGTTAAGACAACTTCAAAAATCTATTGAAGAGAAGGCCATTTCCGCTGTTGTTCTTTCACAATCTTTACCAGGTTTCATGACCACTGAATCTGCTCCCTTCTTATCTAAGGTGTTTGCCCACAACACTGTTCAATATAAGATGGATGATGTATTAAGTTTCTTCAACAGTGTTTACTGGGCCATGAAGAATTACTTTGTTGAACCAGAAGTTGTCAACGAAGTTATTATTCAATTGTTGAAGTACATTGATGATATTTGTTTCAACAACCTGATCATTAAGAGAAACTACTTATCTTGGAAGCGTGGTTTACAATTGAATTACAACGTCACCAGAATTGAAGAATGGTGTAAATCCCATGAAATTCCAAATGCTTCTCTCCACTTGGCTCGTTTGTTACAAACTGCTAAATTGTTACAATTGAGAAAGAACTCAAAGGAAGATATTGATATCATTTTTGAAATCTGTCATGAATTGAGACCAGTTCAAATTCAAAAGTTATTATCTCAATACGTTGTCGCTGATTATGAAACCCCACTGGGTGAAGAAATCATGTCCACCGTTGCTACTAAGGTCAAGAACAGTGGTGATACTGATGATTTCTTCCAAAAGGTTAATAAAGTGCAGTACTTTGATGATCCATTTAGAAGAACAGAGTTAAGAAAATTCACCAACCTTGAAGGTTACATTCCAGCTTGGTTGAACTTGCCACACATTAGAAGAATCATTGAATTGGCCACCAGAAATGCTGCTGCTGCTCAAAATTTTCAAGATGCCTATGAGGATTAAATTATATAGAAGATTTTAGTTTTAGTTCTTTTTGAAGATTTTGATTTATTATGAAGCTTTGATTAGTAAATTACAACCCTCCTCCCTCCGCAAGCCAGCTGCTTGTACTAAACGATCGTATAACAGTAGCCGGGAGCTCCAAGAGTCCCCTTTTTGCTAGTGAAGTACAATTTTTCACATGTAAAATTTTTCTTTGCAGGCAGCGGCGGTGGGCGGCAGCGCATGTGAAAATTCAGCCAAGGGACCAGTGCTATGTAACCGGCTGGTGGGCGAAAATTTGCCTTTTAGAAAACTTTTTCGTATAAATATTCCAAATTCCCACTCTCCCTTACGGTACATCCTACCTACTAACATATCATCAATTACTTAAACTAAACCAACCAACAAACACAATGTCTGCTCCAGCTGTTAACTACAAAGTCGCTGATTTCTCCTTAGCTGCCTTCGGTCGTAAGGATATCGAATTATCTGAAAATGAAATGCCAGGTTTAATGGAAATCAGAAGAATCTACGGTCCAGAACAACCATTAAAGGGTGCCAGAATTGCCGGTTGTTTACACATGACCATTCAAACTGCTGTTTTGATTGAAACCTTAGTTGCCTTAGGTGCTGAAGTTACCTGGTCTTCCTGTAACATTTTCTCCACCCAAGATCACGCTGCTGCTGCCATTGCCGCTGCGGGTGTTCCAGTTTTCGCCTGGAAGGGTGAAACCGAAGAAGAATACTTGTGGTGTATTGAACAACAATTATTCGCCTTCAAGGACGGTAAGAAGTTGAACTTAATCTTGGATGACGGTGGTGATTTAACCTCCTTAGTCCACGAAAAGTACCCAGAAATGTTGGATGACTGTTTCGGTTTATCTGAAGAAACCACCACTGGTGTCCACCACTTATACAAGATGGTCAAGGATGCCACCTTAAAGGTCCCAGCCATCAACGTTAACGATTCTGTTACCAAGTCCAAGTTCGACAACTTGTACGGTTGTAGAGAATCCTTGATCGATGGTATCAAGAGAGCCACCGATGTCATGTTAGCTGGTAAGGTTGCCATCGTTGCCGGTTTCGGTGATGTTGGTAAGGGTTGTGCTATGGCTTTGAGAGGTATGGGTGCCAGAGTCATTGTTTCTGAAGTCGATCCAATCAACGCTTTACAAGCCGCTGTTGAAGGTTACCAAGTTGCCCCATTAAACGAAGTTGCCTCCATTGGTCAAGTCTTCGTCACCACCACTGGTTGTAGAGACATTATCACCCAAGAAGCTTTCGAACAAATGCCAGAAGATGCCATCGTTTCCAACATTGGTCACTTCGACATTGAAATCGATGTCGCTTGGTTGAAGGCCAACGCTGTTGACGTTGTTAACATCAAGCCACAAGTTGACCGTTACTTATTGAAGAACGGTCGTCACATCATCTTATTAGCCGAAGGTAGATTAGTCAACTTAGGTTGTGCCACCGGTCACTCTTCTTTCGTCATGTCTTGTTCCTTCTCCAACCAAGTCTTGGCTCAAATCGCTTTATTCAAGGCCAAGGATGCTGCTTTCCAAGAAAAGCACGTTGAATTCTCCAAGACTGGTGCTTTAGAAAAGGGTAAGGTCTACGTCTTACCAAAGATCTTAGATGAAGCTGTCGCCAAGTCCCACTTGAAGCACTTGGGTGTTAAGTTAACCACCTTGACCCCAGTCCAATCCGAATACTTAGGTATCCCAGCTGAAGGTCCATACAAGCCAGACCATTACAGATACTAAGCGTATTTCTCTTCATCAATGATAGGGAGGTGTGTGGGCCTGTTTGTCTTTTTAAGATGTGTTTGCTTGTCTTTTTGCAATTGCTTCAACTGCGATTGAAGGACCTTTCACATCGGTGAATTAATGATTATGTTTGTTGTTTTTTCATTTAATGGTTTTGTTACTTGTTTTTACTTAGGTATATTATTTATTTTTGGGTTCCATTCATTTCTTTCTGCTTATATTTTAAAGGGTTTTAGATTATAAAATTTGATTTATAGTTAATTAATAGATGTCCTCAACGGATTTTCGCATAAAAAACATTATGATTGACGTACATAGAATTCAAAGATTATTGTCTGCGCAATTTGACACCTCCATCTTGCCTGATTTGGTAATTTGGGGTGCAAAAATATGAAGAATTGCGCAAACTTTCAACTGCCCGAGCCGAATATTTGCGAACCCCTCTTTTTTCAGGACGGATCAAGACATATCTGTTCTTTTTGTAATAAACCACGAGCCCTTTGAATTTTGGGAACATGTTTTCAAAAACAAAAGAACGAAATTGTTTTGTTTCAAAAAAGATCTACGGGTAGTCCCAAAAGATTAAACTATGTTAGCAAAGTCTAAAAACTTGTTGATGTGAGATCTTTTATTTATGCTATATTATTTAACTCTTTGTTGGTAAACATCTTGGGGAAAACTTACAGGATCTGTGTTTAACACGTTCTTTCAGTTATTATGGAGATCTTTCAACTATCATGGAGACCTTTCAACTATCATGAAGATCTTTTTTATCCTGGGTAGAAAAAATTTAAAACTATTTAAATAGCATTGGAAATACTCTCAAAGCAGCATATCTTGATCTAACCACATCTTGTCATTCACTTAATCATCAACCAAAAAAGGTCTACATCTTCCCAGATATAACAAAAGTTCAAGAACAAAATGACAAAGACATCACAAACTAAACTTCAAGACTCCGAAGCTGACGACAATACCCCAGTTAGAAAACTTAAAACGGCACACATCTACAAGTGGTTTCAATACGTCCCGTTATTCAGTTGTATTCCATGGACAATTACCTTAATTGTCTTGATCACCTTTTGGAAGAGTCAAGGCTCACCAATATACCCTTGGTTAAAACCATCTGAGGAAGAAGGCCAAGATAAAGCTTATCGTTATGCCAACATGAATCCCGTTTATATTAGTGATGTTGGTGCCACGGAATTGCAACCTTTGTTTATCTTCGGTACCCTTCTAACAGGTTTTAGCTATTTCTCATGTTTGGTCTACGAAACTGTTTATAGATTTAGAGCTACTTTCCATGTCGCCAAAGGGTTACGTATTGTTCAATTCTTCATTCTTTTCTTTGGGTTAATTGGACAAGTTGGCATTGGTCTTGTCGCTATCCTAAGCACTAAAGATTTCCCACAATTACATCAGATGTTTTTATCAGTGTTCATTTTGGGGATATTGTTCCAGTTGTTCTTACAGATTGCTCAATATGGATGCTTAACATATTATCATTCAAGAATTATCGCCAAGGAGATCACGAAAAGAGAAATGTATTTTAATCCATTCTTGAGATCATCAATTATGAAGGTTGTCTTTACTATTGTCGCAGGGATTTTAGCTATAATGTTCAAGCTCATTAATTTCGAAAATTATTCCATAAATGCGAGATTTGAATGGACCTTGGCTTTCTTCTATGACTTCCTCTTCATCATCATGTGGTATGATCTCAAACATTTGCACGTCGACTTGAAACATTACAATGAAATCATTTCTTTTAGAAATGACACCAAATCCCCAACAAAAGAAGTTAGAGACATTTCGGAAATTTATTTGAGTCCAGTGGATGTTTTAAAAGATCACCAAACGGAGTTACAAGAAATCGATTCAATTGTTTGAAGTCCTGTTCAACGGTTGTCACAAAGGATTTGTTGTTTTCTGATAACTAGTGTAGTGCTAAATCTACTGGAATTTCACATCACAACAGAGCAAGATCAAATATTCGAATTCTTGTCCTGATATAAATTGTACAAAATCTGTCGGTATTTGTCCCGAAATTCGGACAAACAGACAGACAAACAGACAAAGCCTAAATATAAAAATAAATATGAATTGTTCCGTTCAAAGCTTCTAATATACAAATTACTAAATAACATTATTTCCATTTAAACTTATAATCAGTTCATAATCTGACTAGTTTCGCCTTCATTCAGATCTTTATTTTCATCATCTCCACCTTCCAGTTTCTTATGATAAACTCTCATTCTATCATAAAACAAATTTGGATGTGTGACAGGCTCATTGACCATACCTCTCGTTTTAATTTCCAAAACCTTAGAACAGGCTACAGTTGGATCTCCCTTGGAATTGATTTCCAAGACATCAACGACGTCGTCTTCACCAAGACCCATTTTCTGCAATTTGTTCTTCAAAGCTTCGTTATTCAAATCACGATATGGACACCCATGATATTCACCAGCATGTGGACGTGGTTGTGAAAGAATCTTACGACAATCCCATGGTTTATATTTGATCTTAGACCCTTCCAAACCATAATCGTGACGGAAGTTATACTTGTATTCCTTTTCAAACTTATCCAAACCCATAGATTTGGTGAATTCTGAAGCCCAGAATTTCAAAGCTTCATCCACTGATAAACCAATCCATTTCAAAAATAAACTGAATTGTTTACGAGCCAAATATTTCAAATGGTGTGTAGATTGTAAACCGTTCATTAAATTGGAAGCGCACATTGGGAAATTACGTGTGGTTTTTTCTTGCTTCACTGAGACGGAGTTGATCTCGGAGTTCATGAGATCATCAAAGACAGTGTCATCTTCAAGGAAATTATTGGCAGCACCCAAATGGTTCAAAATCGGAATCAAACGATCACCTTCGTCTAATGCCGGGAAGGCGAAAGATGTGGCAATGAGGGTCTTTTCAAGTTGTGTGGTGAACTCTAACGACAATAAGTTGATCTGTTGGAATTTAGGAACATAGGCGTTACCTTTCTTCAAATAAACAGAACGGGAAGATAATAATTCAGGAACATATTCGAATGGGATCTTGATGAATTCTTCTTTTTCGAAGAATGCACGACGAGCATGTTCTTCAGTCAAGTTAAGTTGGAATCTCATGGCAAATTGAGTGGAGGTGTATAAGAAGGAAGAAAGCTCTTCCTTTTCAGCAGCAGAGATGAAGTCCCATGGTAAATTCATAGATTTGACGAAATCTCTTTGTTCTGTGCTGGACAACAATTCAAAACGGATCTTGAAGATGGCATTTTCACACTTGACGAATTTATCACGCAGTTCCTTGCTACGAGCAAAGCATAGCTTTAAGATGAAATGAGAATAGTAATCTTTCAACTTATCCTTGGTGTTGTTCAAGGGTAAACTCTTGTTGAGCAAAGGAATGACAATGGCGTCCATATCTTTGAAAGATCTGTTTCTCTTGAATGCAGAGTCGATTTCATTGAGAATCTTCAATCTCTCAATGGCCCAAACTTCGAACTCTTCAAGTGTGATTTCCCCAATGGGTGGCTTGGTGTAAAGTGTTAATCTGGTGTTGTTGTAACAGTCTTCAATATATTCCGTCAACTTGGTGGAACCTAGGAATGTGACATCGAAGTTTTTACGACCAGTGGTTCTTCTCTTGGATTGCTTAAACATGTTTTGATTTTATGATGACGTGCAAAGGATGGATTGATAGTTTGTGATCTTTCTCCTGCCCTTTGTTTTCACGAGAGTGCCGTAATTATAATACCGTTAATTGTTTGATTTGAAAATCTCTATCTTGAAAAACGCGTAACGCGTCTCGTTCAGATCTCCGTAGAGACTTTGGTGGGCGCGAAGTTTTCTTCCCATGGATTAGATTTATTCGCGTCAGTCACCTGCAGCGGTTTGTGTGGGAATTATGAGACAGGATCATCGATTAAAGCTCGTAGCGTTTGGTTGGGATTAGAATATTTTCGTAAGGAAGTCCAAGAAGAATAGGTCACTGATATGAATATTGAAACCTGACTAAAACTCGATCTAAAGCAAGAATATGATCCGTATTGGATGGTAATAATCAGATCTTCAGAGAACAACAAAAGAAGCAACAGACACAGGTCAGCAACTAAACAGGATATAGAACAATCTAGATGACAAATAACATAGTCTCAAAGAGCAGACTCATGACACTGATAGCCACACAACCATAGGTTTCCATATAACATAGAATAATCTCGTGATTATTCTTGGACAAACACCTGGACATCAACTTCCTTGTAGAAAATACAGGGACACTTTACATCACGGACATGCAGAGTGCTGCACAAAATCATGTGACTTCTAGGGTTCAAAACAAGGACGAAATTTGCGGTTAAATGTACAAGAGAAAACCCTACCCCACCCCCACCAACAACTGTAATTCTATGTACTACCTCGCGTTTCATAGATTTGCTCTAATATCCGAGAGTATATGTTTCTGTCGTAGATTTTACATCCTGCACTAAATGTTACTTATCATGGAAATATATCACAGCTGATCAAAGTTCAAGTTATATACTGCCTCGGTTTCTTATCTACAAGGCTGAATTAATTTTTAGGCTATTACTGATCGCAGATCCCGGAGTCTATTTTTAATCACATCCCATAAAATTCGTTCCCAATGAACCCATTCACCAAAAAGGTGCAAGAAAGTTGCCAACGATCTTCGGTTATGGGACTTGGGTACTCAAATCTAGATGTCTAAACAAAGCTCATTTGAAACGTTAGTTTAGCTTAATGAAGATCCCGATTGCTTTGAAAGCTATTACACCATCTCAGTTCATTGGAGCCTTTGATGCCCATGGCTGTGACGGTTTTGGTGATGGAGAATCGGAGAACATCTAGTGTTGTCGTAAGGATGGTAACTTATAAAATACATCTTTACCGTAATACGTAGCATATAATGAATATCGAGTATTATTTCTGGTGTCACCATATTCTTCCGTTTTCCTACATTCTGTCTCGGCGCGTAGATCAAAACAAGGCGAGTCGAGTCGTCTTGTCCATATGCATGACGCCGCAGAAAACGTTGTCTGGCAGACTCCTGAGCCCGAATGCATAGAGACACCTCGTACCTTGCTCTGGACAAGATACGGAGAAATATCACATGTATAGCTCTCTCAATGAGGGCTGAGACAAAGAAATGCTGAGATTTAAAACTTTTGAAATTTCAAATATATCGGCTTCTGTTGATATTAACCCTCGGATATATGAATTCCGACAATCGGGATTTGCTTACTTCTAGAAAACTACTGCAAATTTCTCACTTGTGTTTTGAAATCGTTACTACAATAAATAAGAGGTTGGGATGTTTCCTTTCCTCAGTCATTGATTCACCCAAAGGTTTATCGTAAAGTTCCCCTAAGTGATTCCCAGTTCTCCCAGAGTTCTAGAATAGCTTTGCACTTATTGATATCTTCCAGAGTACTCACGTGCTACGGAGATATTGAGCTTCCTTTTAACGTATCATTTTCTCATTGAGGGACCCACTCCATGGACAAGCAAAAATTAGGTTTCAGTGCGCGGGTCTTTGAAAGCCATAGAGGAACTGCTGTTTCGCTGAAAATTTTGGACAGATTTTGATGATACCTACACGTCCCCCCCACGAACACAGGTAATTCAAACTACCTTTGCATCTATTGTTGAACAGTTTCTCAGTGGTTACATTTTACCATCTCGTGTGAGTGAAGATAAGACTATGGAAATAAAACTACAACTTTCTACTTTTGAGAGTTTTTGCATGCAATTATATAATGTCATTTAATGCTGGAAAGTCGAGAAGCCCATCTCTCTGCGTTTGAGAACATGGTGATATTTTTAAGTATTCATTTAGACTTTTTGCTGGTGCCTACTGTCCACCATCTTGACTAGCTTGTCTGCGATAGGCTTGGAGCTTTCTTGTCGAATTTATTATTGTGTGTGGGGGATGCAGTTCCTCGTGGAGAGAGACAGGTATGGTTATAAAGCCGGCAGAAAATACTAATCAGAAACTTAAATTGCTTTTGGCTGCCGCTTGTGGATTGTCCGTCCTGCCGGAAATGCAGAAAAGCCAGTGCCAAATTCGGTTGTGGGCGGACATGCCATGTGGCAATACGTAGAGATACATAGACAGAGCACTAAATTCCAAAGCTCATTTACAGTTTCGATGACGAAGATTTTCAAACATTGTTCATATAAAGCCATCCATCCTCATGAAATCATCTTTCCAAAAGCGTTTGGGCAACATACACTGGGTACCACTGCGATTTCAAAATAAGATCCCACTAATTGTTAGAAACCGATTTCTCCACACTGGTTCTTTGCATATTCATGTCGTCAACAAATATCAATGACGTCAAATGGAACGACAAGTCGAGTATCTACTTTCTAATAGACAAAGACACCGAAGAACCAATAAATACCGTACAAGAGCTTCCTGCCCAACCAGAGGCCGCCGTAGTAGCATTTGTTCAAGCAGAGGAACAAGCAGAGGAGCAAGCAGAAGAGCAACCTGAAGAGCAACCTGAAGAACAACCTGAAGAGCAAGCAGAAGAAAAGGGAGAAGAAAAAGGAGAAGAGCCAGGAGACGAGCGAGTTGACGAGCCAGCTGGCAAGCAAGCTGACGAGCCAGCTGAAGAAGGGGATAATAACGATGAAGAGGAAGAAGATGAAGATGAGGAATATGTGGAATTCAATATCAAAAGGCTTCAAAGTGCTTACCATGGAAATCCTAACCAACAATCAATTAATTCTCCCAACGTATCAAAGTCTAAAACTGTGTTAAGAAGGCTCAAGCATCCAAAATTTGCCCTTGATATTATCCAACAGCCAGAAAATGCCAAGGTTACTCCTTTAAGATTTAATGAAAAAACGTTATTACCATTTTCATCAACAGAACATCGTCCGATACATCCACCACCAATTATACAATTGAGACTTTGTCCAAAGTCTCCGAGAAAGGATAAGAAGAAAGACAAGGGCAAGAAAGATGACAAGGATGACAAGCTGAAAGAGAAGGAAGTAAAAGTTGAAAGTCCAGATAGAGCTTTGGCATTCAAGGGCATTGAATCTGACCCGAAAAATACTGAAGAATCAATCGAAGATCTAATTATTGAAGAGTTGAAGAAAAATTCCATACCAATCTGGTGCCATTATTCTACTTTTCTCTGTCTTGTACAGCTGTTGGATGAATCTGGGAAACCTGCCGATGATCTTTTGATTGGGTCCACAATTGCATCTGGTATGTGTGTTCCTCTAAAAGACCGAAATAAATCCAATGGCAGTAATTCAGTCACACCTGATTTCACTATTATCTTTGCTTTCCCAAATTTGTGCATCAAGAAAACTGGTAATTTCAAACTGAAGTTCCATTTATATGAATCATTCCAACGGAAAGTTCTTCTTAAGCGTCAAGCCATTTCTTCACCATTCCATGTTTTTACACCTAAGAAGTTCCCAGGTTCAGCTGTTTCTACTGGATTAACTAATTACTTACTTAAGAACGGTGCTAAGATCAGACAAAGAAAGAAGGCTTCTTCCAAAGCTATTGTTTCCAAGGAAGACAAACTTCCAAAGAAGGCAAATTCGATGTTTGTCAGCAAATCGGCACAGCAATACGATGGCAATGGACCAAGGTCATACTCAATGTTAGCCATACCGACAAATTCATTTAATAACAGCAATAATAGCCTGGTTCCTTTCGATAATCCTTCTGGTGCTAATGGAAAATATTCTTCACATGATAGCTTTTCATTTGCCAAAAATTCAACTTCAAGAACCTCCTCATCTTTTGCAGGTCATTCCCAGTTCCCGCCACTCAAGAAACCAAAAATGGAAAAGCTTCCAAGCTTTAATCATTTCAAGTCGCATGGTGTCAATTTCCGTGAAACTGTCCCTGAGGATTACATTGTACAACAAAATCCCCTACCATTCCATTCTACGATCCCCCAATCCATTCAAGACTTCCAGTTTAACAAAGACCCGCACTCCGTCAGTTCTGCTTATAATGGTAATGGAATTTCTCAATTAAGCGGGAAGGTTAAACTACCTTGTATCAGAGAGTCTATGACCAATGGTCCTGGTCTTATTCATGTTCCGAGGAGACATACTAGCTCGTTGGCTGATCCATTGTCTCCAAGTCGTCAAGTTAAGATCCAAAACGATGATCATTTTGCTAGAAACCGGCAAGGTATTACATCCACAAGACAAGTAAGTTCGAATATGAATAGAAACTTGACAATATCTTCCAATGGCTCGGGTGTTGATCACAGCGGACAACAATTGCTTCCACAATTAACCCAACAGTATACACAACATCCAACACATCAAACTCTAGCTTGGATGAACCCAAGCAGAAAGTTATATGATACACACTTACAACAACCAACCTTTCATGATATGATGCTAAAACCTCAGCGCGATTCGAGTCTACCACGAAATAATTCTTATCTCGCAACATATCCAGTCGGTCAGTTCCCACATCAACAAGAACATCCTCCACTATATTTTCCAAACACCTTATATCAACCTGGGCCATTTCAACAATATCCACAAACACAGTATCAAACACGGCAATCACATTTTCCAAACAATCCGACATTGAATGGTCCTAGTGCGAATAATAATAGTCAAGTGACACAGCCATCCTCATCCTCATCAAATTATAATGGGAAAGCTGAATACTTCGGCGCAGCATCCTAATTAATCATAGAAATAATAGTCACATCGATTTAATATTGATTCTAGATCTTGTAGTGTGAATCTTTCTCTTGTTTTTAAGACTCGATGATTAAAATTAGGCACATCAGTTCGGCAAGTATTCCTATATTGGTCTGCGGAATAAAGCTTGCCCTTTTGGCATAATGTACTGAAGCTCTGTGTAATTTCCCTGCATCGATTTAAGTTAAATTGTCCTTGGGGACAGATGCCCCCCAAGAAACCATAATTTCGATGTTCCTTGTGTTGTTCAAATCTAAGGTCAAGCTGAGCTAAAGTTTATGACATCAGTCATTTTGCTCAACTCCGTGCGGTTCAAGTTCTAAGGATTGTAAGGATGCTCTGTAATTGACTAGGAACGGAGGCAGTGTTGAAATTACCCGCGCTTAGGAAAAAGAAATTATAAGGAAAACTAAAGACACCTACAGAAATCTAGAACCTATAGATCTTTAGTTTCTTTCTTTCTTTATGAGCTTCTTACAGATGCTGGTAACATTTGTTTTATTCATATAAAGGGTTTTAAATTCCCATCTTTTAGTATGTTATTTAAGTATATCTGTTTAGAAAATACTATCCGTCTAGAATACTTCAATCAGTGCCTTCATATACTCTGCCAAGTTTACACGGTAAGCCAGCTCACATCTCGCGCATTTTACCAGGCAGTTACAGCTTTCTGCGGAGCTATTGGTTAAGAATATGTGAGACTTAAGTGGTTTCTGAAGGATGGAAGTGGAAGATAAAGTACAATACTTGCAGCGGAAGTAAAGTAGAAAACTGTTTATCAAATGATAGCAGTAAGAGAGAGATAAATTCTGTTGCTCTTTCGAATAATTTATAGAGATAACTAATAGTATAAAATCTGGAAATCTAGTTGTTAAAATAGTTAAGATATTTCAGAAATCTCTAGATAGAAAAGAGTGTGTAAAATGAGGAGAAAGTTATAGAATAGAGATGAAACAATTTTGAAACAGATAAATGATAATTGTTCTAGACTGATTAATTACCATAAAAGTGAAACATTGGAAATGTCTGAAATAGGAAATAAATGGTGATTAATTCTAGTTGCAAGTCATGCGGATTGTAACAGGCTCTATAAATTTTCCAGTAAAACTTGAAAGCTGTTGCAAATTGCGGTCAAGTCTCGAGATTAAGAATGAGATGGGTATACGATGATATTTCTGAAAATAGCGAAACAATAATCTAATAGATTTAAAATAGTATACCTAAATATATAACTTGTAGGAAACTTCAAAGTACTCCAATAAAATCCAAAGGTTAATTGAATCTGAAGGTTTCAGCGTGTTTTTGGATGTAAACTAACTAAAGACGTGTGGGGATTGTCTCGTATAATTTGCTTACTAACGAAGACGATGTTGTTTCTTATTGCTAAACACGAGGCATGCAACAAAGCTCTCACTTAAAAGACTACTGATGCGTAAAAGTTGCAGGATTTACGTGTGAATCGTGTGTGTGTTCTAGCTGACACACATAGCTTAATTTATGCAAGGCCGGGATTTGTCCTGTACAAATTTAGTTCAGATCTAAAGTAGCGCCTAGATTCACGGTATATTCCCGTACACAAAGGCCGTGTACCAGGGATATTATAGAAGAAAGAAAGTATGGGTTCCCTTTGATTTGAGTTTTGTATCGTCGGTCTTAGTGAGCACCGACCTTTTATATAAATTAGAGACATAGAATATCAACTATTACCAAGAGTCAAGCTTTAACTCGAATGGAAAAAGTTGCGACTTGAAAGTCGTACCGTAGTAGTTAGGAATCAGGTAAGACCCGAAATTGGTTGTTAGTGAAAACCTCAATGTCAAGATTAGTCGGTACTTCTATATAAAAGGTCTATAGAAGTGAGGAGATTAGATCCTGAGCAGGATACAAGCTCTATTTATAGATAATAGTGAAATAGTGTAATAGGTTTAGGCTGTCGTGAATAGACTAGTCTAGAATAAGATAGATTAGTAATACCTTACGTAATCACGTGTGTGCTCTTCTATTACACGTACTATGATATAAGTAAGACGAGTTTCTCTAGCCTAGATATCTCATAATCAACACGTGAGACATTGAATTAAGATATAATTTATTCTGATAATTATAATTTACGACCGCCGTGTTGAAGGTGAAGTGTTTTTTTACCTAAATTATCTACAGGAAATTACGGTACAGCTAGGTTCTGGCAAATAATCATTAACTAGTACACTTACAATATGCGCTTTTTTGGGATGCTTGTCGGTTCTGCCAACCTGCATGTTCTTGCACACTACAATTGCAGTCTGTGTAGAAGTGTTATCAGGATCGATCAGAGTTGTTTTCTAAGTTGATCTTAGGCGCCGTAAAAACATTCAGTTACTAATTTAAAAAAGATAGATAATCACCAAGAACCCATGTATTACAAAAAAGAGAAACAAAGTGATCTGTGACGAAAAGCTATAGACCTTCAAATCTATGAAGACAATTTACTTGTGTTACAAATCCGCTTTGCCGGTCCGAAGTTTCTTCTCTGCTATACCTCTAGACAACATATACTCGTATATTGCACTGAGGATAACTGGAAGGAAAATGGCTCAATACGCTAGGTCTGGATCAAGACTTGTACTAATTATAATTGCTAATTTAAAACATTCCAATTATAAATACCTTCCAAAAGGTGCACTGTTCGTTGGCTAGTTCCACAGAAACCTACCAAGAGGAGATCGTTGGCCAATATGAACCCACTAAGGGCTAGAATCCTTGACTTTTCTGTGATCTCTCTTTCACACCTAACTGATATAAACAAAAATCCTTGAACCCTGAGTAATACCTGTATCTCTAAGGCCCCACCAAGATAATCAATTTGTAAATCTCCTTTTAACTCCAGTTTTGTTTTCAAGGTGAGGGAGTTCGCTCATAACAGTTTCCCATTTCGGAAATAAGCGTACATCGTTTTCTAACTTTTTTTTTCAACCGCCGAAAATGCAAACAACACCGAATCGATTGTATGAAGAAAAGCAGGTGAGCTGAAAATCACTGAATTGAGTAATCCTTGGAATTTTTGATTTAAACCCAACTATCTCAACATGTTCAGAAACTTTGTTGGTTTGAAGGTGATACAATCACCAGCTTTGACTCGTTCATTCCAAACTACTGTCATTGCTGAATCCAAGAAATCCATCTTGAAGATTCAATCCCAAGAACGTAAAGAAATCAACCAGTTAAGACAAAGATACATCCAAGAAAAGAAATTCAACATTGATCCAGTTTTAGGTATCTCCAACAACCCATTCCTTAACAGATTGGAAGCTGAAGTCAGAGAACCAACCGTTTTAGGTATGGGTTACCAAAAAGACCAAGTTGATAAGTTGATATATGGTGCCAAAGAATTACAAAGAGTGGAAGTTTTCAACAGAGAACATGTGGAGGAACAAACCCTCAAACAGCAAGAAATTGTGAGCAGAATCTTAACCATGAAGAACAGAAGTGAAGCCGAAATCTTGAAGTTCAAGGTTGATTTAGCTAGAAAGGAATTCCAAAGATTCGACGGTGATACCGGTTCCAGTGAAGTCCAAGCGGCTATTGCCACTGTTAGAATCCATCATTTATACCAACACGTCCAACAAAACAAGAAAGATTACCAAAACACTAGAATTTTAAGAATGTTGATCCAAAAGAGACAAAGAATCTTGAGATACTTGAAGAAAGACTTGCCAGAAAGATACTTCTACACTATAAATAAGTTGGGTCTTACTGACACCATCGTCAACATGGAATTCAACTTTGATAGAAGATACATGCAAAACTTCAAGATGTTCGGTGATAGAGTTTTGATCAAGGAATCCAAGTCTGCTAAGGAAGAAGAAAGAAAGCAAAAGAGAAAGGAAAAGAAGATCTTGAAGAACAAGTCCTTGAAGGAATTAAGAGCAATGAAGAAGGCTTTGGATTAAAGTTTCTGGTTTCAAATAAAAGGCTTTGTAACATTGTATATAAAAAAATCTTGTGAATATAGCACTAATTTAAAAGTTTAGAAAAAAATCTATGTCTTATTGACGTTCGCCAGTTTCAATGTAGCAAAAAAAAATAGGTCTAAACGTCCTAATTGGGAAATAATGCCTCTGGGTGTTCGCGAAAATAGCGACGCGACAGAGATTTGTTGAATATTAAAAAGCTAGGGAAACAACATGTGAACAAATCAAAATCGTTTTCACTATTAAAAACCGAATTGTCACATCTGATTTTCATTTTTGCTGCAAAATCAAACTGGGACTCATTAAACTTTTGCATTTGTATCGAATAAATCACTCATGTTTCTTCAATTGCTAGCTTATATTGGGATTATTGTTGGTTTTGTGTTCCTTACATTGGCCATTGCCTCTGGTTTGTACTATGTCAGTGAATTGGTAGAAGAACACACTGTTCCAACCAAGAAGTTTCTCACAAGAAGTATTTACGCCGTCATACTTATTTACGTTTTGCTTTTGATATTTGACGGTTTCCCATGGATGTTGACATTATTCTCAATTGCAACTTATGTTATTTATCTGCAGAACTTGAACAAATTTCCATTCATTGACTTGAAGTCCCCAATCTTCATCGCAAGTTGTATTTTGGTTGTTATCAACCATTACTTATGGTTTAATTACTTTAGTGAAGCTAGATACGGTAACAAGATCATCACATTTGCTGAGGTGTCTTCATTCTTTGGAATCTGTATCTGGTTCATTCCATTTGCCTTGTTTGTCAGTTTGAGCGCTAGTGATCACGTACTTCCAACCATGAACAACCAATACGGTGGTGGCGCCAACTACCAAGACAATAATAACGGTAAGAAGAAGGGTCATGGTCTCGCTAAAGTCGTCGTTGGTAACGTGAGAGGATTCGTCTACAAGATCACTAGAACTTTTGGTGTTGAATTGGACCCAAACCACGGAAGAATTATATGATCACCTCGTTGTTGATTGAAAAGGGGGCTCTCATTAGTGTTCTTTGTCGTATTAACCTTAGGAATGACGCTGGTGTTCTACATAATTAGTGTCTTTAATGATATATATCAATTGCATGTTGCATCATTATTTAGATCTATGTCAACCCTGCATATTGATATGAGCAAGGTCTTGCAGGTTTCAGAAACAGTAGCAAGTAGGATCAAACAAAAAAACGAAACACTGTTATGCAAACACGATATTATTATTGAACTAATATACAAAAGGAGGCTGTTTGAAATCCTGTATACCAAAAATTTATGGACAATATCCAGAATTCTTGTTTATTGATTACCCTTTGTATAGGTCTGTTGTGGAAAAGAAGGCTGATAGGCGGAATTACCATAATACTCATTATCAATGACTGAAGAGCCAGTTGGTGCAGGTTGATGGGCAGCGCTGGAGTTTTCTTGAACCGGTGGAGGACCTGATGGACGCTGATATTGAGCTTGTTGGTATGAAGGCAATTGCTCCTCTTTGAAACCAGCGGTAAACCCGTTTGGAGAGTATGGCTGTTGTTGTTGAGGAGATTGTTGAGGAGGTTGTTGATTCCAGTTGTATGTTGTCCAATTTGTATATGGGATTGGTTGAATCCCTTGGTTCCTTCTTTGTATATTTCTTCTTCTTGTGAAACAAAGGAACATTAAGATGAACAGAAGTACACCCACAACAATAATTGCTACCCACCACGGTCTGTAACTGTAGTAAGAGTTATAGTAGAATCGCTTCTGAAGCTCTTCTCGGGATATTTTCATGTACATCTGGGAAAGATCGGGAGTGTATGGCAGGTTCTAATGGTTGATATAGCTTGATTAAGGCTTGAAGTATGAATTTCTGATAAAAAATTCTATTTTTGTTTTTTAAAAGTTTCCAAGGTGGGAAATGTGCTGAACGCCGTCAAAGTTCTTAATCGTAACCACAAGGCATCTCAATCCAAGGAGAACTTCATCCGTTTTATCTGAAAGAGGCAAACTTTCTTTGGTCTTGGCTATGGCACATTTCAGATGACCACAGATCACAGAGGCACTGCTAAAAGTCTTGGAAGGGCCACGATTCCATATGCGGCTAGAGACAGCCGAAAGCAATCGCGGTGATCATTACCCGCTCGTACCGATGAGAAAACAGCTCTATAAGCAGTACTGTTGACAAAGTATAGTAATAATATTCTATTTAAACATTATCAAAGAAAGGACTGTGTAGTTATTATTCCAAGTCCTTCACAGAGTTGATCTTCTTTTTCTGATTTAAGGAGACTGTTAATCCTTTAGACAACTTGATCCCATTAATCGATTTGATAACATTGGAATGAGAAACGATGTAAAGTTTATATCTTGTTTGTTCCAAAGCATCCAATACTAGGTGTTCTGTTATATCATGATTGACTGAAGTTCTAGTAGTACTGAGAATAACAATATCAAACTCTGATGCTTTGTTCTCATGTGGTAATGAAACGATGGCATCTGAAATATTTTTGGTTGAAAAGAGTTGTTGGAGTAATAATTTTTGAGTCTCCGATGGAGTTATAACTAAAATGGAGATATTTCTTTCTTTGTGCTCTTTCATAATATTTTGGTAAAGTTTTAAAACGAATTCTCTTTCGGTGGCGTTCTGGTAGAATTTCTTAAAATTCAAAACCTCCTCAGATTGCAGTTCAACGTATTCAATACCTTGATGAATATCAATCGCTGAAGATTGTGTCTGATCATGTACCAAATCGGGAATTATTAATTTCAGGGCATTGAAAACCTCATTTGACTTAGTGTATTGTGCCTTTAATGCAATTGTGTTAAAATCTGGTAAAGACATGTTTGAATCAAACACCAATACTGATTTACAGTTTTCTGGATGCAGTCTTGAAGAACCCAAGATATCAGATATTTGGGAATTGGAACCTTCTGTAACGATGACTCTGGTGAATCTCATGTCCTTCACGTCAGATAATCGTTCAGAGAATACCACTTTAGATGGATATCTATCGGTGTTCATCCTTTTATACTTGCTGAACAACGTCAAATCTTCGTAAACTTTGAACTTGTGAACAATTTTGGCGAAGTGTTTGGTGTAAGCTTTACTCAATAATACTCTATCTTCAGTAACAAGGTGTTGATCAAGATGTGATTTCAAAAAGTAAGA
The DNA here is from genome assembly GCA_030581495.1 of Waltiozyma xylosica. Classification (NCBI taxonomy): domain Eukaryota; kingdom Fungi; phylum Ascomycota; class Saccharomycetes; order Phaffomycetales; family Wickerhamomycetaceae; genus Waltiozyma; species Waltiozyma xylosica. Next base: position 203,160 of record JAKTTJ010000010.1, on the reverse strand, counting down.
ATCTTTCACACTTTCCAAATCATCGCAAGTGCTGAGTTCCTCCAAGAACCTTCTGAACCTAATCTGTAGATATTGCTCCAATCGGTATAAATCATCGTTCTTAAATTCTTCTTGTAATTGGTCCAAATGGTTTGCAACTTCGTGTAGTTTGTCCTCATATTGTGTATTCTTCAAGTCAAGAATATCGTAAAAGTTCAAAATATGTTCACTGACTAATTTGTATGTTAATATTTGATTGAAATATGGATTCTTACTCAAGATCAACACAGGGCCTTCTTCGTCTTCCAAATCCAATGATTGGATGATACTAGCGATGATTGTTTTGATACCCTGACCTGGAATGGATTTGACGAAAGTAAATCCGTGTGATAATGAAGAAACCAAGGCCTGAAGTTGTTCAGTGTTCAATTGAATTTCGTCAGTCTTGTCACCCTTCGATTGAAGTTTAAAAGTCTCCTTATCGAGCACCAGTTTATAATTTCTGACTTCATCTTCTGCAGATATGGAAACTGATGATTCAGATAACTTGGTTCTTTTGCTTGCAGGCTCCTCGTTTTCTGGTGCTATAAATTTGTAGTTTGGAAAAGCTACAGATAGTTGTTTGATGGAACAATTCAATTGAAGTGTTAAAGGCTTAACATTTGTGGGAGAAAAAGAAACTTCAGACCAAGGTGTGTCTGATGATTTTAGTAATGATCTTTGGAGTTCCAATTCATCATAATAATGTTCAAGTGATTCTGGTAGTTTGACGATCAAATTGTAAGTTGCCTCTTCAAAGAAATCAGTAGTGAAATTGCCTTCGATTTTGATCGTAGCCTTTGAATTGTTGATAATTTTGACAACCGTACCTGAGACGAACTTTTGGATACCAGAAGCATTATAAGGATCTGTAGATGATTTATCTTTCTTTTGAAGATCGATAAGGACAACCTGTTCATTAAGTTTTAAACCATGTGAGTTCAACTCTAAATCAAGAGACCAATCAATAACAGAAGAAGATAAAATATGCGTTTTTGAGGTCAATGAGAGGCTTGAATTTGGCTTCACGACGTATTTACTTGAACCTGTGATCTTCTTGTCAGCCTTAACTTCAAATCTTTCAACTGTTCTCAAGAGATGCTCCTGTAACTCTTTCATTTTGAAATGTTTAAGATTTTGGAATGATCTAATCATACGCTCTTCTCTTGAATGAATAGGGTGGTCCATAGATACTGAGATGGTTTTATTCTTTGATAGTTGGTTGAACGAAATCTCATTGTTGTAAGTTTTAATAATTCCTAGTTTCTTCTTAAGTGTTTTCAATTTAGCCGTCCTATCCCCAACGATAGGAAGATTGTAACACTGAAGAACAACATCTATTTGGTTTTCCTCTAACTCTTCGATCTTGCTGAAATCCTTTATAACTAATTGAAACTTAACAAACAAAATGTTTTGGAATTGGGTAAAATCTAGGATAGTGTCTTGATAATAGAAATACTCCATAACAGGTGCATTGATACCAATCATTTCCACAAACGAAAGGGTATCTAAGAGAAACCTTAGGTACCTGGATTTATCTTTAAAGGCTAACAAAAATTCGAGAAGTTCTGCTATCTGTGGTTTAAAACTGGATTGTTTAATGATATTTTGCAAGAATTGTGGAATAAATGTTCTCAGGTATTTCTCCTTACCATCTAAGGTTTGGATTTGCTTCAATTCCAAGTCTAAATCACTTTGGTACGGATGAGACTCAACATCTTTCAAAACTAACGGAGAAAAAAAGCTTTCTATTATCCTGTTGTTGTAATGGAAGAGCCACTTCGTGTTGGATATTATCAGTAGTTTAATCTCTTCTATAGATTTATCAAACATTGTTACCAATCTTGTGACAATGATTTCAAGCTTCTCATCATTGATCTGTGGTCTGAATCGAAGAAGAATTGCTGATACAATGATGTAATTATCAATGCTTGATGGGGATAAATTATCAAATATATAAATGAGAAATTTCTTATGGTTAAGGCATTCTATGAATTGTTCATTGGCTAGATTTGTTGTGATGAGCGTGAATAGTTTCTCTGTGAGTTGATTGTTTAGCTTTGGAACAGAGTTATCATATGGATTGAAAAGGGATATGAATCGATCATTCAAGGCGTTGATCATGATGAACGATAGACCTTAATTGTACAATAACTAAAAAAATTCACTAGTATAGAGTTGATCCTATATAGATTAGGGATAAGACATCTGCAAAAATTCAAGATCTCACAATTAGTGCGCGATAATTACCAGCTACAGAATAACTGTCATGAAAGAAAGGGCGCATTGGAGATTTCCGACCTCATCACACGTGTATGATTGTGCCTCGGAAGGCATACTAAAGTTTTTTCGCATCTCACTTTTCGCATAAAAAAATTTTAAAGCGTACAACATCGGCACGTACAATCAGACATTAAAAAAGAGTCTTTAACTATACTTCATCTTTAAAGAACGCCTCCAGTTTTTTAAATTCTCCCTAAATCCAAATCCAACAAATCAACATGAACAGAGGTAGAGGTGGTTTCTCAGGCCGTGGTGGCCGTGGTGGCTTCGGTGGTGGTAGAGGTGGTTTTGGTAGACCATCTGCTCCACAAGGTCCACCAGATCAAGTTTTCGAAATGGGTTCTTTCTTACACTCTGTCGAAGGTGATATCTTCTGTCGTTCCATAAATACCAAGATTCCATACTTCAATGCCCCAATCTATTTGGAAAACAAGACCCAAGTCGGTAAGGTTGACGAAATCTTAGGTCCATTGAACGAAGTCTTCTTCACCGTCAAGCCATCCGAAGGTGTCCAAGCCGACTCTTTCAAGTCCGGTGACAAGTTCTACATCGCTGCTGACAAGTTATTGCCAATTGACAGATTCTTACCAAAACCAAAGGTTTCTGGTCCACAACCATCCAAGAAGAAGAAGAAGCAAGGTGGTGCTCCAGGTGGTGCCAGAGGTGGCTTCGGTGGCCGTGGTGGTGCTAGAGGTGGCTTCGGTGGCCGTGGTGGTGCTAGAGGTGGCTTCGGTGGCCGTGGTGGTGCTAGAGGTGGCTTCGGTGGTGCCAGAGGTGGTTCTAGAGGTGGTTTCGGTGGTGCTAGAGGTGGTTCTAGAGGTGGTTTCGGTGGTGCTAGAGGTGGCAGAGGTGGTCGTTTCTAAATTAGAGTTGACTAGACTTCCTTTCTAAAAACTCCTATTTGTCATTTCACACATCGTCATTGTCATCTGATTCGTTGATCTAATCTTTTTATATGCATTCTGTACAGTATTAATTAATTTCCTCTATATTTTGATATCTACTCATCCCTTCTTTAAGTTGGTTTCAAAGGCTTCACATTGGAATCAAGACTACAGGCCTGGAAAATGGAAACTCTAAGTTCTTCGATACCAAACTTCTTCTCAAATTTCTTTGTGATCTCAGTATTGGCGAATATTAAATTGTAATCCATTCCAGGGAATTGTTCGTTTAACTCTTTGATATTCTCTAGCAATTGTGTCTGGGATTTCAACTTGTCAACCTTGGTGAACACTACTTCAAACGGAAGACCTGAAGACTGCAGTAAATCTATGATCATGTAATCATTATCATTGAAACCTTCCTTTGCACCTATCAGTAAGTAGACTCTTTTCAATTCATTTCGGTTTTGCATGTACTTTAGGATTTGTTCACCTTGTTGAGATGTACCCTTCATACCGTAACCTGGAGAATCTATGAGCTTAAATCTATTACCAACATTAAAGCAATTCAAAGTCTGTGTAAAACCCGCCTTTTTTGATGCAAATACTATCTCTGGTGGTTTCTTATCTTTGATATGTGTGAGTAAAGAATTGATTAATGAGGATTTACCAACATTGGTTTTGCCGATGAATAGAATTTCTGGGAGGGAAAGTTTGTCGTGAGCTGGTTTGATAGTGCCATCTATCTTAGAGTGTGTTGATCCCTGTAATTCCTCTGATTTCTGTTGTCTCTCTAGTTCCCCTGGGATATCTTCAAACTTGGCGGTTGTCCAATTTAGTTTGATCAGACAGTTGTTGAAGAAGGCATTGATGGCTTGGATCTCTTTAACTTTTGGTAAGGGTTGTTGGAATGGTGATCTGTGAGTTGTATTGAGATGGTGTAAAGGGTTAACCTTACTTAATTGAATTGCTGATCTTGAAAAATTCCGTATATTATTCATTATTCTGTGTGTTCCTTGTGTGTTATATTATTGTGCTATTTTTGCTACCATGTAAAAGCTATATGGTACCAGCACTCAAATTAATCTTCTTGTTAATAACAAAAGTTTTAGCCGACAAATGATGGCAGAACTCCTTGAGAGAGATGGAACGCCACCACATTCTAGTGCCAATTTCCTAATACAGGGATGTGGTAAATAAAAAATCTGTGGCGAATGCATGAGAATTCCAAACTCATACATATCTTTCAAATAACAAAGCTACAATATTAAGATCTGTTAGATGTAATTGAGCAATTAAATAAATAGAATAACCTTTAACCATAACCTGCATAACGAAAACTTTAATATAACTAACGAGGGAAGAGCAATGTGTCAAACATGCAAAAAATCCCAACTCTTATAAGAACTCCCTAATTGGACCACCAACGTGCTCCAAATCTAATAAGAAAGTATCATGGCCAAAGATACTGACGTTTTCATCCAACTCAACATGTTTCACATTGTTACCAGAACCATTGTGGAACTTTTTGTTGCCTTCTTTTAATTTATTGACAATTTCAGCTTGTTGCCAATGTGGAAATAATATATCGGACTTCACACCAATCACTAGAACTTCATGGTCACTTAATGGTTTCAAACCTTCAAGCAAATCGGTTTCTGATTCTTCCACCGAGATTGATCTCTTTTTGGATTGTTTGGCTAATTGGGTTGAACAACTATCTGTTTGTTCGAAGGAATGTCTGAATTGTGCGTATGTTTGTGAAATTTCGTCTCTTTTGGTTGAAGCCTTGGTACGGTTTCTGCGGCCTAAATCAAATAAATCCATGGCCTTCGAAACATATAATAAAGAGTTGGGATCGTACTCAATGGAGAACTTAGAACCTTGATGATCTAAGTATGTTTCAATGAGGAAATCTGGACATAATGAAGGTTGTTCGGCAATTCTATCTCTGCCGAATCTTAGCTCCCATTCTGGACCAGATCTATAAGTGATGGTCGCGATTTCTCTTGATAACTTCATACCAACATGTGGTGGAACTGAATCATAATAATAACCACGTTTCCAGTAAGGGTCACTCATTAAAACTTGTCTTTGTGTGTGTCTCATGGCAATGGAGTATGGGTGGGATCTAGCACAACCACTGATACTGACAATTTTCTTGACTTCGTCTGGGAATTCTTGACCATAAGCCAAAGATTGCATTCCACCCATCGAAGAGCCAACACTGGCATACAATTTCTCAATACCAAAATGTTCACTTATCAAACGGTGTTGAGCTCTGGTCATATCGTTGATGGAAAGAATTGGGAATCTAGTAGCGTATCTTTCTTTAATGTTTGGATCAAGAGATGAAGGGCCTGTGGAACCATAACAACCACCAATGACATTCGTACATATCACAAAGTATTTGTTGGTATCCAAAGGTTTGTCAGGGCCAATAAAGTTCTCCCACCAACCAGGTTTGGTGTTCTTTGGTTGTGATTTGGCATGAGATGAAGCGGATAAACCTGTGTGGAGTAAAATAGCGTTTGATCTGTCGGCATTTAACGAACCCCAATGTTCATAAGCAATATCAAATTCTGGTAAAACACCACCATAATCTAAGAATAATGGTTCATTCGAGTGGTAAACTTCAAATCCTGACTGGATACGAGAGTAAATTGGTTCCAAGTATTCTTGCTCATCGAATTCGGAAATTGAGGCTGGTTTAGGCTTGAGTTGATTTGATTTCTCCTCCAGTTTATCCAAACATGGAAACGATATTTGTGGATTTGATGAGGTTGGTGGAACAGGGTGTGCTATGGATTTGGCTGTAGAATTAGTTATCGTACGTCTTAACTGAGAGCACACTAACTGTGGCTTTATAAAAGATGTTCTCTTTTTCACTGTGTGTATCAAGATGCTCATGGAGGACGAATATTGGTAAGAATGGTTGTTAAAGATCCGATTGTTGATGATTTAAACATATTGGAAGAACAATTGAAAAGCAGCAACTTTCTAATTTTTTGCTTGAAGGCACTTTCCTGTCCAGAGACTTTACACCTTTGGCGCTCTAATTCGCTTCAACTGTACGTTTACAGCCTTTACTTTAGTTTCCAAATATAATGATATAGCACGTGATTTGATGTGACTTTTTCCCAAAGCTGTCAGAAATTTTTAATAATCATTACGTAATCAAACAGAAGAAATTTGGTCACGTGGGTAGATCTTCTCTAGAACTTTGCGGAGACATGCAGCGGGAGATCTTCACCAAGTCAATAATTACAACGTTTGTTTCGTGAAGATTTATTTGAGTTAACTGAACCAAAGGTTAGAAGACCTTGATGGCAATCAATCAGAGATCAATCGATCTTATTAAGAACAACAAGACTACTATTCTTTATGTTCCATCTTTTATTCTTATAATTGGAACTTTGCTCCGTTTCATTCTTCAAACCCTCGTTTACAAAGGAGATGAATCTGATTTCACCAAATTCAGAGAGTCTATATACGCCTTCTCATCTGACAACTGGTTCAATTATTTCTTTGTTAACCATGGATTCGAAATATTTTCTGCATTTTACTGGCTAGTCACTTACTTTAGCACTCCTACTCCGCCAATTAGCCAAATGCAAGATACCCAATCCCTCAATTTCCGAGACTCAGGAGTAATAGAGACCATTGTCCCAAAGACAGTAATTAGAACTCATCTATATCGCTATTTTGCTGTCTCCACGGTATTTGTCTTATTGCTGGCTTTGAAGAAGATTATTAGTGTTCTCTCAGGGGTTGAAATATCGGGGCATTTTATGGCTTTGATGACTTTTACAATGTTTTTGTATCTCCACATTCAATCAACTTTAGCAGACAGATGTCTTGGAGCAAGTCAAGCTCAAGTTTTGGAACAGTACGTTCAATCAACTGAAAGGCTCTTGATTTTTCTGGCTATGCTTCTTATTGGTGTTTGGAGTTTCCTTTTGCTTATTACAACCGTTTTCTACCACACTCTTCCAGAGAAAATAACTGGTTTGTTATTGGGGTATTTACCAACATATCTCACTTTTAGATTTTTTTAAATAGATAGTTATTTCTTTAGGTTAATTGACATCAAGTGGAAAAATCTGAAACGATCGCCCGAAATTACTTTAATGTTGAAACGAATGTGTCAAACAAGAGAGCTAAGGGTTGACATGGCAACGGCTATATGAAATCTATCGACCAGCCGCGGCAAATTCGAAACCAAAACAAATGATTTGAAGCCCATCCCATCCCTAAGTGGAACATAAACATGGAGTCCTGAGATCAAGCCATTCAGCTGTTGAGTCTTTCTTTGAAAATCCCAAGTTCACCACATTAAGCAAAAAGGATATATATGAACTCAGAAGATATCAAGCAAGATATTTCTTCTCTGGAGCACGAAAGTATGTGAAATGATTGTTGGAACCATAGAAACTAGTCGTAAATGTCAGTTAACTAACATAATGTAACTTTAGTCGAGGAACTCAGGAGGAGAAAGTTAGACACACAAAGACAGATAGATGAAATCGATAAAAGGCAGCCTATGCTGGAGTCCATTAATGCATTGAAAGCACTCATCAGAGAAGAGACGCCCAATAGCCTATCCGATCAAACAAAGAACAGTGATAAGCTGTCAAGGAAGAAACCCGATGGAGATGACAACAATGCCAATAAAAGAAGAAAGCTCCCAGAAGATGAGGACCGTGGTTATTTTCCTGCTGTTCCTATTCATCATGAATTTTTCGACCCTTCTATTGCCAGATATTTTAAAGAAACAAGTACAAAGAAGAAAGAGAAAAAGGCACCTTCAAAAGATTCTAAAGATATTACAAATAACAAAGATATCTCGAATGAACTTGATAATATCCTTCTCGAAAATATCTACAGATTATTTGGTATAACACTTTTTCCACTCGTGAACCCTGATAGGTTCAGAAACAATAAAGTGAATGAATTAATGGGTGTAAGGATAGAGATTTTTGATAAGTTCAAGGGGGTTTTTGAAACACCATATTATCTCATTCTTCAGAAAAATCACAAAAATAAGTGGATCACTTTCAAGAGAACGATCCCAGTTTATGTTAGTATCAATAATTTTATTGGTACGAAGGTTGGTGTTTCTGATACGGATTTGATATTTATTTTAAAATCACTAAGGGATGAACTGGTTGAACTTTCTTTTAAAAGACAATTATTTCGCCATTTGGAATCAGAAGCAAGCCTGTTTGTGATAAATGAAACGGATTATAAGTTTGAAACTGTCATTATTGATCTAACGCTTGATTCTGGTTGCCTGATACGAACGTTGTTGAAGCTTGATAACAAAAACGTTTTATCAGCTAGGGTCTTAGACTCTAACTTGCCTAATGAGAAGGATGCCTTGAAAGCATGTCATCTTTTGGTTGGTAGTTTAAAATCTTTTGAGAAAAAGATCGAATACATAAAGTCTCAATATTGATATATAAATGTCGATTTGAACTAACAATTGTTGATTTACAAAGTACTTCTCTATATATATTTCCGTAGTACTGGGGTGTGATATATTATCGCTGATGCTGTATAACTCATGACAAGTCCCAGGCCTTTCTCTGTAATCGTGTGAAAGAATACAGAAGTTATTAAAGTTAAGTAAGTCCAAACCAGTATGACGAATAAACAAACAGCGTTGAAATAAAACAAATGATCCATCTGAAACCAATTCCTTCCCGTTTTCTGGTTTTCCAAATCCACTTCAACATAATTCAATATTCCTATTTCGTTCAACAAGATGAAACAATTATTAACAAGGTAGACAAAATGGCCAGAAATATCAAACCCACCTTTCCAATGGCCATTAATACCACGACAAACTTGTGCATCAGTAATCGATAACTTGGCGATTGAACAGAACGAATCTGGTATAGTTTCTATCCAGTCTCCTCCATAATAAGTACATAAGGTTTCTTTCTTTATTTTTGAAGACAAATCCTTGAGATCATTAGTTGATAGATCACAACTGCCACCTGTATAAATAAACATATGGTCAATGATCATGAACAATAAATGTAATGTTCCATAATTGATACAATACTTCAGGATATATTTGATGGGTATAGCGTGATAATTGTGTCTTTCTTTACAACACATTACTATGGATAGCAATAAGAAGAGAACATTGAAAAAGTATGAACCTTTGTATGCAAATAATGAGTTAATTGAACGGTTGATAGTTGATGACTTTATTAGATCTGGATGAGAAGTGGAATCGAAAAGTACCGTGGTGATAATGCCAGACAGAAAGATCCCTGGATATATCAAATAAAAATACCTTTTATTGAAAAAAATAGATATCTTTTCATTCAAAAGTCGTTGACTTATCATTTTCATTGATTGACACCAGTCATCATAGGTACATTTCAAGAAGAATGTGCTTCGTTGGTGACGCCAGTAGTTAAAAATTACGCGCCGCTTTTAAATTTACAACTCACGGAAGGACTATCCGTTGTTCAAATGAAATACACGTTCTCTGTAATCGACAGTTCTAGAGTATCTGACAATATGACATTCTTTTTATCTATCTATTATCACTAGCCTTATTGCCCAACTTAGTCTTTGATGCTCTCTTAATGATTGGCTTTTGTTCTTTTTGAAGTTAGCCGCCATCAATTTGTCTCCTTCATCAAAGATATTCCAGAGTTTTACTCAAAGCGAACATCTCTTGACTTGTCATGATCTTAACATGTTCAGTATTGTCTAAAAGGTAAACGGCTGCATTGATTACCTCTTTGGCTTTTATGGAAAAGCCAAGCAAGCTTGAACATGGCGTGTTATACGTCCAGGAAGCAATTCCTGAAGATAATTTACTCGCAAAGCTTATGTTGTCTGTTAAAGTTGCTCTGTTGCCAACCAATGGACCAGGTCTAAGAATTAAGGTTCTTGGGTAATCAAGACAAAGGATTGAATCCTCTATGGTCCTTTTCAAGGAAAAATAAGGAAAGATTCTTGATATAAGAGCATTGTTGAAGCTTGTGACAATAATAACCTTGGTTGCATTCTTTGTCCTTGCAGCTTTCATCAACTCCATATTCAAGTCCAAATCAATCTTTCTTTGGTTTTTTAATCCGTTGGCGGCTCCCCTTGTTGTTGACAAACTTGAGAATATGACGTCAATATCGTCAGGATAGTTCTTGATCACTGAGCTCCAACTCGATGTATCTTCATTAACAATCAGCTCCACCTTTGGGAGGTCAAGGAGAATTGGGGAATTTCTTCTAACAAGAGCAATTATTTTGGCAACTTTGGGAGAATCTGAGCACTGTTGGATGAAGTTGGAACCTAAAAGGCCTGTGCCTCCAACGACTAGGACTTTCAAACCGGTAAATGATGACATTTAATTTGGAACGGAAGATGAATTTGATAGCAAACCTAACTAAATTGAAACTCAATTCGTTAACTGTTACTACTTGTGAATCTATGAAATTATTGATATTATTTTTTAAGTATTTTCGGTTTGTTTTGGGTTTCCATTTACGCTTTTGTGACACAAAGATCTCTTAGATTCGGAAAATCAGAATTCTTAAAAAACAGAACAAAAGCGTTTACTCCAACCCTTCTCCACCAACAAGATAATTCAATATGCCGTACACGACACACATTTTCTGTCTTACTTCTTGAATTTTTCATCGCTATTTTATCAATCAACATTAAATCTCGCTTCCAATGTCATCAATTGCTGAAAAAAACACATCAGACACTTCTACTGCTGCTGATATCACAGATGCTCCTCAGTCAGAGGATGCTGCTTCCGAAATCACTTCATCTGGTAACAATGCTACTGTGGAGACTTCAGAGAGTATATTGATTGTCGGTGCGACTGGTTTGACAGGTCAGAAAATCGTGAAGAACTTGGCACGAATTGTGAAACCAAATCAAACGTTATATATCTTATCTAGATGCAAATTCACTCCAGTCAACAGACCAAATGTTGTCAACAAGGTTATGGAGTCCGCTATGTGGCCTTCTGAGATTGCTAAGATTCCAAATTTGGTTACGGTTTACTCTGCCTTGGGTGCAAGAGGCCCTTCTCGCTTTGTCAACAACCAGTTAAATGATACTCCATCTGATGAAGCTTTCATTGAAGTAAATTATAACTTGAATTTGCAAGTCGCTATTGCTGCAAAGTTAGCAGGTGCTCAGAACTTCATTTTAGTAAGTAACTACATGGTTAGTCACTTGTTGCCAAATATCTTCCACAGAAAGACCAAAGTCAGAGCTTTGGTTGAACAAGAACTCACTGATTTAAAATTCCACAATCTTATCATTTTCAGACCTGGTCCTCTTGTTGGTCTCAGAGGCAAAGTTGGCAGTTTGACAAACTTCTCCGTGTGGAGTCTTGTTGAAGGCTTGGGTCTCATTGCTGCTACACCTTTCTTCTTCTTCAACATCAACACCCCTGGTTCCATCTTTTCCTTTGCAACAACTGTTGGTAAGGCTTCCTCTATCGTAGTTGAAAACCTCGAGAAAACAACAAATATCCAGGAACCCAATGTTAAAGTTTACGGTGCTTATCAAATCATCGGTCTAGGGACTATTTACAATACAGAGTTATTCTGGAAAACATGTAACGCGTTGGACACTCTTTCAAAGGCTGGTACTTTTGAATATGAAGAATTTGAAGAGTTAAGCGTCCTCCTCCTTGGTGAAAGTCTTTCCAAACAATCTTCAATCAACAGCACCATCGACTCTGCCTAATTGTCATCTAAGTATATTTGTTTGAAGTGCTATTGATGTTTTTTGTCATCTTAAACATCTAGCTATGTAATATGTTCCATAAAGGTGACAACATCAGCTTATGTTGGTGAACTTGTATATTTACTTACTTTGCTTATAGAAAATACAATTGTTTGATCTAAAAACTTGTCGAAGGGAATTATTCATAATATTTATCTTTAGAAATAATTGTGGATCTGGGTGTAAAAAAGCTGGAAAACAAACTTAAAATTTAGATATCTGGTATATAATTTACACAGGTGCTGGCCTAAAAAACTCGTCGTTTCCCAACTTATACTATCGCTAAACTTCTTATACTTTTTAATTTTTGAAGTCCTTCCAAAGCTTCGCCTCTTTTTTATTCAGGATATTACAATAAAAACTAATATATGTTATGCTCGTGAGATATCTCTAGGGCATTGAAGTTAGTTGAGCAGTGCACCATAAGATCAAGGAAGCTCGAGTGATTGCAGATTATGACATGGATGCTATACACGTGAGCTATATGTAAGGCATGAAAGATAGTTAGATAGTGAGTTTTAAGAGTAACAAAGGTCAGATTGCATATTATGACATGAGGGCTCAATTTAAGAAGCCAGTTAATTTCATTACTATTAAACTAAGAGAAATTCCATTTCTGCATGTATAGTAAATAAAAGTTTAGATGTGTAACCAAAACATCGTGTTGTTAATTTTTATTAAAAATATTACATATTATCAATAATTTAAATCCAAACGAAAAGATTGTGTGTTGATGTTAGGGGCCATAAACAATTTATTATTATTAAAATTATATATTATTAGTAAAATCATATATATATATATTCCCATGAGCTTGGGAATACTTTTGGTTTTCTCTATAAAAAATTTTAAACGTTGTCTATTGGTACTTCAAGCATACATTCAATAACACGAGGAGATGCACCATAATGATGTGAATCTTCTTACGATCAAGAATCCTGGTGAGCAGTTAAATGGACAAACTGAGAAGTACAATGATCTTGGAAAACAGAAAAACGCGCAATATGTGAACTTCATTTTTGGGTGAATACCAGTTGAGACTCGTCGGTCTAGACAGGAATAATTGTTCCCTGCAAGGATACTAAAAACGGTACAGATGCAACGAATCAGATGTTTAATAAGAAAACACCAAAGGCAACCACAGAAGCTTGCCACTGTTTTGATTGTTCACAAACAATATCTAAAATTCAATGCTTTAAGCTTCAATATATTTTCAAAGTTTTTTTTTTTTAATTTGGAAATGTCATGACAATTGATTCACTTTAAATGTAGTAGGTTCCTATGTTCCCTAGCACTGCAGTAGATGAACCTAAACTAAGATCACGTGAGAAATGGTGATAATCTGGGGTTTCGCGTAGAGGGCAAGCAATTGGTGCAGGCATATGTTGGTTTGCGATTCAATTTTCAAATTTATAAGAGGATTAAACTCCTTTAATTTCAGAAAAAAAATACGACTTATTTCATTTGATTCATTTAAAAATCATTATAAATAATAAAAAAATGTCACTAATTAATCAATCGCAGAAGGAATTACTTCAATTAGTGAAACGAATCGTTCCCCCATTACTTCCAACTTTCCATAAAGGTCAAGGTATGTTCGCCGCTATGCCCAACATTACACAGCTTCTTTATAGTACAAGAATACTAACAAAAGCTTCTAATTAAACTTAGCGGGTAGAATTGTTGTAATTGGAGGATGTGAAGACTATACAGGTGCCCCATTTTTTTCATCACATGCTGCACTTTTATTTGGATGTGATTTATCACACGTTATTTGTGAGTCTAGAGCTGCCACTGTCATCAAATCTTATTCTCCTGATCTTATGATTCATCCATATTTATACGATACAGAGTCTATTAGGTCTAGTGTCGATGCTGGAAGGGAGATGAAAGCAAGAGCTTTGGAAAAGAGTAAAGGGCTATTACAGAGATCTATTCATTGCGTTGTTTTAGGGCCAGGTTTAGGACGGGATGAAGTTATGCTTGAGACTGTTACGGAATTGATTGAGTTTCTCAAAGAACAAGAAACACCTATGATTTTGGATGCTGATTCGTTGTTCTTGATTACCAACAACCCAGGGTTGATTAAAGGGTATAAGAATTGCGTGTTGACTCCAAATGTTGTCGAATTTAAAAGATTGGCGTCTGCTTTAAACATCCCACTATCCGATTCATCCTCAGATCTTGATACACTTAAGAATGAAACTATGGCTTTATCTAAAGCTTTAGGTGGGATTGCTATCTTGAGAAAGGGTGCCAATGATATCATAGCTCAAGGAGACACGGTAATTATAAATTCAATGGAAGGTTCGAATCGTAGAGTCGGTGGTCAAGGTGATTCTTTAACTGGTGTATTGGCAACTTTGACAGCTTGGTCCCAAGCGTATAAGGATGACTTATGGCAACATGGCCATCAAGATTTCAAAACAGATGATGACTTGAGAATGATTGCTTGTTTTGGTGCGTCAAGTGTTGTTCGAACAGCTGCGAAGTTGGCATTCAAGGAGAATGGAAGGGCCATGCAAACTAGTGATTTGCAAAAAGCCCTTGGAAGGACGTACAAGGTTGTCATTGAAGGCGAAAAAGAAGAGAATATTTAACACGTACAGGCTACAATTATTGGTATACGTATAGTACTGCTTCAAGTAGGTAATATAATCTAAAACATATTACATTGACTTTTAAATATACTATATACAAACATTACCGAGATACCCAGATTCAAGTTCTATCAAGAGAAGCGATGAGATCTTTGAATCTAGCGCTCTTGTTAGAACTACCTCTGCTAGCTCTGCTAGCTCTGGCACTTTGACCCCTGGAGCCACGACGGATATCAGTGTTAGAACTGGCTTGAGAGGAGATTAAAGAAACATTACCATGCTTATCCATAGTGGCACCGGTGACTTGGAATGGAACAACACGTTCTCTTAGTTGCTTACCTTCAGTGTAGAGGATATATTTGGTTTGATCGTCAGCTTGGCTGGACAATTCAGAAGTGAAACCACCAATACCAACGATTTTGGAAGTAGTTTGGTTCAAGTATCTACCTGGAATGACACGTTTGTCTTGGATACCGTTTGGAGTGTTGTTAAGACGGCCCTTCAATTGGTATGAAAGACCACCGAAACCTTTGATCTTATATTCGGAAGGTTTAGATAGAAGGGATTTAATTTGGTTTTCAGTGGTCTTGGCTTGGTATTCAGTGATGAATTTTAAAGCCAAAGGAGCAAATTCTGGGCTGGTTGCAGCGAATGATATAGATGCTTCATTTGGCTTCTTGTTCAGGGATTTGTTTAATAAGACTGGGTTAGTGGCCTTGACATATTCTAAAAATTGCGGTCTTAATTGCTTGTACGCCAATTGTAGAGCTTGCAATTCCTTAGCCTTCAAAGTATCCTTGAGAGCCAAGACATTGGCAATATCACTGAGATTAGCAGTGTCAGAGGCCGTTTCAACTTCTTTGTGGAATAGTGGGTTCTTCTTAGCTTTGTTGTTACCAAGTGCGAGAGAAACAGGAACACCAATTTGTTGGAATCTCAAACGTTTCCAGTGATCACCACCATTGGTTTCAAAATCAACGATTCTTTCCATGGAATCAACATCGTTGAACGTTATGTAACGAGACTTGATCTTGCTCGGTAAGGCATACTTGACACCCCATTCTTGTCTGTGTAAGGAAGAAGCACGGGTTTCAACGACTTGATGGGTTGGACCTTTCTTGCCCTTGGTTCTTGAAAGTGGTTTGGCTAAAGAGGCGAATCTGGAGGCCTTTAATAAGTTGCTGAATTCAGACATGGTTGTTGCCAATTGTGAAACAAAGAAAAAAAAAGTCCAAAATAAGGAAATTATTGCCTCTTTCAATGGTTGATTCAAATCGCACACACCTTTGATTTTGTTGACATTTCTTTGGAAAATTTTAAGTCAGCGTTCGTCCTTGGAGATTTTGCTGACAAAGAAATTATATAACCTATCAGCAAATGCTTATGTAATTGACGCGCTGTTAAATGGAAAATGGAATCCGCCCCAAATCGGGAAACGCAGATGGTCAAAGAAATTGATGAAAGAACAGGCTTATAGCAACGCAATCGATCCAGCGCGTCACAACAATTACAAAAGACTTTCTCAAGTGATACAGTCAAGCTCTTTCAACCTCCAAAACATGAGTGCAATTGTTATCAGTGCCTCTCAATTCAAGACGAGAATTGGCAAAATCCAATCCCGTCTTGCTTCAAATGATTTCAACTCTGCAAAATCTTTACTCGTTGTCACTGGTGCATCAGATGAAGAAAATCCATATCAAAAGACCACTATTTTACATCATTGGTTATTGGGTTATGAATTCCCATCTACTTTGGCCTATGTCAATACTGAAAAGACTATTTTCATTGTTTCTGCAGCTAAGGCTAAATATTTGAGTGCTTTGAAGAATGATAAATGTGAGATTTGGGAACGTTCCAAGGATGGCGAACATAATAAGAAGTTATTCTTAGATTTGATTGAAATCTTGCAAAAAGATGGTAAGATTGGTCATTTTCCTAAAGATGCATTTGATGGGAAATTCGTCACAGAATGGGAAACTTTGTTTGGTGATATTAAGAAAAATCTTGAATTTGTTGATGCTTCTTTACCACTTTCCCAAACTTTAGAAGTTAAAGATACCAATGAAATTAAGAATATCGAATATGCTGCTAAGTGCTCGACGTTTTTCATGGACCATTTCCAAAACGAAATGGTTGGTATTGTCGATGAAGAAACGAAGATATCTCATGCTAAATTATCTGAAAGAATCGACACTAAGATTGACGATGATAAGATTAGAAACCAATTGAAGAGGAAAGTTGAATCTGCTGATTTCGATGTCTCAAATATTGATTGGTGTTATACCCCAATCATCCAATCTGGTGGTGTCTTTGACTTGAGACCAAGTTCCACCTCAAACGATAATAATTTACATGACACAGGTGTTGTCATTGCCAGTTTGGGTATGAGATATAAATCTTACTGTTCCAACATCGGTAGAACGTTCCTTATTGATCCTTCCAAGCAAATCGAAGCCAACTATGATTTCTTGTTGGATTTACAGAAACATATTGTCTCTTTGTTGAAACCTGGAATCAAGGCTAATGAATTACATGCTGGTGCGTTACAGTACGTGAAAAGTCAAAGACCAGATTTGGAATCCCATTTCACCAAGAACTGTGGTTGGTCCATTGGTTTGGATTTCCGTGATTCTTCTTTTGTCTTGGGGTCTAAGTGTGAAAGAGAAATTCATGAAAATGACCTTTTCAGTTTAACCATTGGTTTCCAAGGTTTAAGTGATGACAAGATAAGAGATTCCAAGTCTAGAAACTACGCTTTAGTTGTTTCTGATACTATTAGAGTTTCATCTTCTGGTGTTGATTTCTTGACCACTTATACTAAAAACAGATCCGATATTTCTTTCTATTTCAAAGACGAAGCTGAATCTGTTAAGAAGGAAATGTTGGATTTAGACGATGTTAAAAGAGAAGGCTCTGCCAACCAATCTGTTGCCAATTCCAAGATTCTTAAATCCAAACTTAGAACCGAAACCAAAAACCATGATGAAAATGAAGAACAACGTCAAAAGCAAATCCAAAAGGAGCTTCATGAAAAGCGCCAAAAGGAAGGTTTATTACGTTTCTCTGATACCAAATCTGCTGATCCAAATGAAAGAAAAGTTGTCTTCAAGAAGTATGAATCTTATATCCGTGAAACTCAAATTCCTTCCTTCGTCAGAGATTTAAAGATCCACGTTGATCCAAAGGCTCAAACGATCTTGTTACCAATGCAAGGTAGACCAGTTCCATTCCATATCAACTCCTATAAAAATGGTTCAAAGAATGAAGAAGGTGAATACACCTACTTAAGATTGAATTTTAATTCCCCAGGTGCCGGTGGTAATGTTGCCAAGAAGGATGAAATTCCATATGAAGATGATCCAGATAAACAATTCGTTAGATCTTTAACTTTCAGATCTAAGGATACTGAACATATGAATGAAGTGTTTAAACAAATTTCGGATTTGAAAAAGGAGTCAGTCAAACGTGAGAACGAAAGAAAGCAACTTGCTGATGTTATTGAGCAAGCAAGATTGATTGAAGCTAAACCTGGTAGACTTAGAAGACTTGACAATGTCTTTGTTAGACCTACTCCTGATACCAAGAGAGTTCCAGGTTCTTTATCCATTCATGAGAACGGTTTAAGATATCAATCTCCATTGAAACAAGATTCCAAGATCGATATCTTGTTCTCCAACATCAAACATTTATTCTTCCAACCTTCCAAAGAGGAATTGATTGTCATCATTCATGTCCATTTGAAAACACCATTGATGATCGGTGGTAAGAAAAAGGCTTTCGATGTGCAATTCTACAGAGAAGCGACCGACATTGCCATTGATGAAACAAATGGTAAGAGAAGAGGTGGTGCTAGACGTTATGGTGATGATGATGAATTAGAACAAGAACAGATGGAAAGAAGACGTAAAGCTGCATTAGATAAGGAATTTCGTCGTTTTGCAGAATTAATTGCTGATTCTTCCAATGGTCTTATTGATCTTGATGTTCCATTTAGAGAGTTAGGGTTCCAAGGTGTCCCATTTAGGTCCGCTACTTTCCTTGTTCCAACACGTGATTGTTTGATTCAATTGGTCGAACCTCCATTCTTAGTTGTTACATTGAGTGAAATTGAAGTTGCTCATTTGGAAAGAGTTCAATTTGGTTTAAAGAATTTCGATTTGGTTTTAATCTTTAAGGATTTCTCTAAACCTGTTGTTCATATTAATACCATTCCGATGGAAGTCTTGGAAGACGTCAAATCTTGGTTGACAGATGTTGATATCCCAATCTCCGAATCCACAATTAATTTGAATTGGGTCACCATTATGAAAACACTACAACAAGATCCAAAACAATTCTTCCTTGATGGTGGTTGGTCCTTCTTGGCTGGTGGGTCAGATGATGAAAATTCAGATGAAGAATCGGAACAAGAATCGGAATTCGAAGCTTCCGATTCTGATCCATCTGATGAAGAAGTCGAAAGTGAAGACGACTACAGTGAAGGTGGTTCAGGTAGTGATTTCAGCGGCAGCGATGCTAGTGGTAGCGATGCTAGTGGTAGTGAAAGTGAAGGTGATGATTGGGATGAAATGGATAGAAAGGCTGCTAAGGCTGATAAGATGTCCAACTTTGATTAGACAAAAAAAATAACTTACCTGGTTCGTTTACGATCAAAGAATAAGAAGAAGGAAGGAAGGAAAAGGAGAAACACTTTTTTAATTTAGGCCTGTGTATATTAGTTATCAATATCGTTAGTATTTCAATAGATCATACTTTTTCGTAGTACGTTGAATTGGTTTTTTCCTTCTTCAGTTTGATTGATGTATGCATTGTCATGCGAACTGCACGTCACAGACTCACATGAGATCGCAAATATGACCAAGACTAACTAGCTGACAGTTTAGACTTTTAAAAAATTATGTATGTAATACAATTAAAATTTCTTATATAAAATTACGAAGTCACCTTCAGTCCATATTGAAATCAAAATATTTCTCAAAAGAATCTTCAACTTCGTCGTCCTTATTTGAGCTTGGTGCATCCCTATTAAATGCTGGGTCTTTTAACAAATCATTACAAAAATCATGCATGAATTCACCCGACTCAGATTTAGACTGTTCAATTTGATCAACTTGATCTGGTGTTGGAAAATTGAAACTTGGAGAATTATTAAAATTCAACAATTCTTCAATTAAGCTTGGCGTTCCAAGATTTGGATTTTCAATTACGATAGCGTTATTATTGATTGGAACTGCAGGTTCTATAACAGTCTGGTCTTGTACTAAGCCTTGTTGAATCTGTTCCAGTTGCAGATAGAAGTCATTTTTAATTTGTGGAGGTTGTGTTTCGAAGA
Source organism: Waltiozyma xylosica (assembly GCA_030581495.1). Classification (NCBI taxonomy): domain Eukaryota; kingdom Fungi; phylum Ascomycota; class Saccharomycetes; order Phaffomycetales; family Wickerhamomycetaceae; genus Waltiozyma; species Waltiozyma xylosica. The sequence goes on along the minus strand of JAKTTJ010000010.1, from coordinate 183,277 downwards.
TTTCATGGAATTTTTCTGTTGATGGTTCGAACTGATATTGTAAGGGGTGATTTTGTTGTCTGATTTCTGGTTGGACTTGGGTTTGAGTTTCCATGTTTTGAACGGTAGGTTCTAATTTCTGTTTTTGTTTTTCTCCTTGTGCTTGCTCGTTTTGTTGCTTTTCAACCTGAACTTGACTTCCCTTCTCACCTAAACAAAACTCCAACATACTTTCCACTTCACTGTTGTAACGCATCATAAAATTCAAATAATTCGAACTACCAAACTTGTTGAGAACATATTTTGCGAATTCTAAAGTAACTCTTAAAGGATCGGATTGTTTCCGAGCGCATTGGGTAATGTACTCAATGGAAATTCTAGTGAATTTTGAATCATTGAGCGCTGGTTGCTGTTCTGACCGTTTAATTTCAGAATGAGAGAAGCTATGGAAAGCTTGAACGTATTGTGTTTCCAATTCCTCTGAAGTGAGTAATTCCTGCTGTTCCGGTTGCTGGCACCGTTTATATCTTAAGAGATCCTGGGCATGTGATATTAAGGCGCCCAAATGATAATCTGTCAACTCTTGTTCTGTGATATCACTTAAGTAATCAAATCCCTCTTCGTCATCAGAAAAGGAATTTGTTTCCGAATCCAAATCCAAATCCAAATCATCATTTTCTTCGACAGGTTCAGGTTGTTCATGTTCAAGTGGTTGCGAAATATTATAATCATATTGAATACTCAAAGGTTGTTGTACATGCTGCAGAGTTGGGACCTGGTCATTTATTTGGAAAAGTTCATTGAAATCCACCCCAGGAATGTTTTTGAGTATTTCCAAATCTAAATCAAATGCATCACTAGACTGAATATCAGAGAACGTTTCAAAAGGTTCTGATCCTGAATGTTCAGCAGTTTCTTGCTGTTCTTCATTTTCTGAAAAATATCCCTTCTTGGACTTTTCAATATTGATCTCTTGCGAAATTCTTTCACTAATAGCAGCTGATACAGGAATGGACCCATAAAAAAGTGGGTTGATCATAGGATCTGTAGAATAGTAAGGGGATGCTTCTCTTAAAGATCTCGGATCACCTGTGGACCGTAAATAATTCAAAGTGACATCTCTAACTGCCAAATATTCGATGTTTCCTGTCTCACTTGGACTTAAGTAATCATGATACGAGACACCACATCTGGCAATATTATGAACACTACAGGGTAAATAATCCACAGCAACATCATCGACGTGATCTTCAATATCCATACCATTCTTATGCTTGACAAGGACTAAACCTTCAGTGTGAATAAAAATGGATTTGAGCTTTGTCTTCTTACAGTTTGAGCATCTTTGAGTGCAGTCAACAGCCAATTTAGGATTATTTGGATCCTTGAAACAAATTCGATTCTGTGAACAGTCAGTGTTAACTCTACCATGGCATGTAACTCTAACCTTCATATCTGGTTCTTTGTTAAAAGTTCTTTGAAAAACATCTGCATTTTTGCTTTTGGTTTTCCGGCCTTGGTCAGCCAAGACAAACACTTTACCTTCTTTAATTCTTTCAACATGGGTACAAGTACGTTGCTTGTGGCCGGTGATACATTCGGCACATGATAATCTCATATGTTCGGAAAAAATCATTTTGTTTTGTTTGTGTTGTATAATTGAACTTCTTTTTGGATGAGGAAAGAAAGCACTTTGGAGATCCACATCTAGAGGAATTGATGTGAGGATTCGGTACCATCTTTTTGGTTTTATATATTTCCTTTTTGCGATTCTGTGCGTGGTGTGATAATCCCCAAAAGGCCTCCATAGTTTACCTGGATTGTTATAGATCTTTTGACTGAACTAATCCAAAAAGAAAGATCTTTATAATTCTGAAACGATGGAGTGGTTCCTTAACGTTGTAATTAAACCACGCTTTCTTTTCTAGTCAGATTGTTATTGATCGGAAATTTAGTGCGCGTTTATGCTGGTTTATGTCTTATACGGCGCGTCACCCAACATAAAAATATACGATCGTTGGCCGGAAGGCGGGGAACTTGGTTACATTCTACTCACTTCTTTTCTATTAATATCAGTGGCCATGATTGATGCGTTGTTTTGAATATTATAGCAAAATAAAAAGCTCTTGTAATGGTGGGTGACAATTTGAGATAGCCGAATTGCTGGGCGGTCAGTGATCAGCAACAAGCTGCACTATAGGGTTCTTCAATATATAGGTCTTATTACTTTGTGGGACCTTTAAACTTAATCTGCATAAATTATTATATCATTTCATTGCTGAAATCAATTCTTTAGATAGTTTTGCGACACCGATATTTATGTCAGGTATTCTTATGATGTTATAAGAACTTGAGACGACCCTGACGGATCAACGGTCAGCAGCGTGTGGAGAAAAGAAGATAAGGACACGTATTGTAAAAAGTTATATATACGTCAAATAGAATTCAAAGAACTCATTGAGAAATGACCAGATCTTATATTTCAATACTTCAACTACTATCACTAGAGCTCGATATGTTTACATTATTGTTTCCTGTATCTCAACATTCAAGTATTGAAGGACCTACTACCGAAATTGTTGATCTTTCTGATTCGAAAATTTTTCAAGAACATAATCTCTTAAAACTTTACTTATCATCTTGTGATCAAACAACAACATTTCATATGGATATTCACTCTTTGTAATTGGTGCATTAGCAGCAGCATCCAGTGCAATCCGTTTCAATTTCTTTTTGGAAGAAGACGACAAAGAGCTTGAGGCTGAGGGGTTTAAGGAAAGATTCAAAGTTTTGAGATCGTCATTAAGTTGTCTAATTTCTAACTCTTGGGACTTATTTTCCTTCCTCCGTCTATTAATATCTGATTTCAAAAGCTGAATTTCTTCATCTTTCTTTTGTAATGTCTTGTTGAAACCTAATATTTCCTTCTCGCATTCATTCTCTAAATGCTTCAACTTCTTTCTCGTCCTTTTCAATTCGTTCTCCATTTCCACAAATGATCTCTTTACTGAAGCATTCTCCAATTCTAACAATTTTAACCTTTCTTCCATAATTAGGCTCTTACTTTTCAAATCTTGCTCATCGTGCATGAATGACTTCAACTCGTATTGATCTTCTTCACTTAACAAAGATATCAATGAAATACAGATACTGGATTTGTAGCTATGTAATCCAATTTCAAAGAAGATAAAGCATAAAAGGTTAAGATTGTAATTGATATGTTGGGTTTGGTCCAAATGAAAGGTATGTACACCTGTACTCAACTTATCTATGTCAGCAGCTGAGCTGGAAGTCAGCCCATGATCTGTCTTAGGAGACAAAACAACTTTGAGTGCTCTCAGATCTTTAGAAACAGGAGCACGCGTTGGAATGAAATCCTCAAACCTGATTAATTCCAAAAACTTGAAAATCTTCTTTCTTGACTTCAAGTTGTTTTTATAATAGACCAAAACCTTTTGGAAAATAGCCTTATAGCACCGTATATCATTCAGCTTATTGGAGAAGCTCTCTTCCTCATCTTCTGAATTGTCCAAATGGAAAGAATCATCCATTATCAAATTTAATATCTTAATAATTTGAATCGGTTCATAAAGACGTTCATAAACGTCATCGAAAAGTATCGGTGAGTTGGGAAACAAGGAGAGCCAATGGATCACTGCGGTGATGAACTTTGTATCTGATGGAATTATGTTTGACATTCTGCAGATCGGTGTTAAAATATGATGGTCGTTGTGGACCTTTAGATTACCAAATCTGACAACAGGAAGAAAGTATCAGCATGGTATGCAAGTAAACTACTTGAACGATTCATTGTAAGTATAAACAATAATTAAAATTGGAGTGCTAGTTGTTAAAATCCTGGCAGTGGTCATAATATTATTGGAATGACGTACGTCCGTTACACAAAAAGCGAACCATAAGATTTAGCCGCCCGCATCAAGACAGCTAGATGTTTAATCAGATTATCCAGACAATTAGCTAAATAGCTAGTTTCAATTAGCAGAACTATCAGACGTAACGTTTCTTCTCATAAGCATAACTTTAGGCTTAACCGCCTGGACTGTATTATTCGTACTAGCTGTGCAATTAGTCTCTTTTTTCAAAATCTTTGGAACTTTTGGCTTAGCAGTTATATTATTGCCTTCAGTAGGCTTTGATTTTTCTTGCTTATTTTCTTTAGAGCCAGTTGTATTGGAAGCATTAGAAGATGTATTACCGTCTGATTTAGCCTTTGGTTGTTTTGCTCTCTTTTGCTTAGCTGCTGCTGTCTGTTCTGTTCCCATTACTGTGGATGCCGGGGTTGTGGGGGTTTCCTTTTTGGATTGCTTCTTAGATTTTAACTTGGATGTTGTCTTTGTTTCTGTTGATTGTTCAGGAGTTTCCTTCTTGGTGGTCTTTTCTCTATCTTCTGCCTTTTTCTTTCTTGACTTTTTCTGTTTAGATTGCTTGCCATCAGTTGCATCTATTGTAGGTGGAGTTGGGGTAGTGCTATCTTTAGAAGTTTTGGATGATTTAGATTTAGATTTGGCTTTCTCTTTCTTTTTACTACTCTTTCCACCCTTTTCAACATTCTCAGTCTTTTGTTCTTCCTTCTTTCTCTTCAATAACTTCTTTGGTTTCTCCTTAATCGTCTCTCCAGTTTCAATAGATTTTTTATTCAAGAATTGGAAATCACAGTTATTGTTGAGTAGTCTTGAAATAACCTTTGGTTTCAAAATGTATGTTTGAGGTGGTTCAAGTTCGTTATTCTGTACCTTTAGGAACATTTGGAAACTTGGATGATCTTCTAATGATTTTATGACATTTTTACTTTGAGATTTCGGAGCAGAAATAGTTGATTCTGGTTTAATAATTGGCATTGGACCATACAAGGATTGTGTAAATTGAGCGATGGTGGATTCCTTGTCATCTTCAAATGGCAATGCCTTGAAAGCCTTCACGAATTCATCTGCTATTTTAGCTTCTTTAAAAGAGATATAAGCACGAGAATAAGTCGGAGCTTTGAAAGGTTTGATGGAATAATGACCTGGGAAGTAATACTTGGAGAATATTAAATTTTCAGTAATATAATCATGGATGATTTCCCAGAATTTCTCTTCGGTCAGGTTTGGTGGTAACAATCTGATGGTCACTTTGAACCCTTCGATAACTTCTTGACTTTTGTTAGCCTTAGAGCGAACTCTTTTTCTTGATTGGTTCTTATTGGTCTTTTTACTACTATTAGCGGCCGTAACTGAAGCTTTGGAAGAACCCGAAGTGATATTGTTAGCTTTATTGTTGGATTTCCCTTGTTCGCTATTTTTCTTCAAAATGGATTCCTTGAAAGCAGCTCTTTTGGCGGCTTCGGCCGATTTAACAATTGTACTCGATCCACTAGGATTTCGACTACCTGACACGTTCATTTTTCTATAGTATACTGTGGAATTAGTTGAATAGTCCTTTTGAGATTTCAACTACTGGGAGTTCTCGGGATCTTTGAGAAGTAACCTCGGTGTTGACTTTTTCCAAGATCTGCGCGTGTTGGTGTTGAAGAAAGGCGCGAAGCGAAATATCTCTTGTGCTCGCCGCGCAAGAAAGCAGTGAGGAACTGGGGCTTGAAATGGATTACTCTTATATTTAACTGTTGGTCGTTAATACCAAGTAAAAAAGAAGATTTCATCTGTTGTATCACAAAAGATTTTCCAATAATGTCTTTTGATAGATTCACCAATGAGTTGCAATTAGCAAGCATATCCGCTCAAAACTCCGGAAATGTCACATGTTTTGATAAACTTCTAAGCATAGATGTGACCAAAGGTGAAACAGTTAATAGAATTGCTCAATTGCAACCAGTGCTCCAGGGCATGACCGATGACCAAATCAAACAAAAAGTTGAATCAATGAATTTATTTGATGGTGATTGGGGTGCTTTCACGATAATGGTATGTTCATATCTTAGGTTATGTCGTGATTTTGACCCTACTTCCATTTTGAGATCCCATGATTTATTCCTCATATATTACAATGATTTAACTGTTTCTTTGATGAACAATCAATTCGGAAACAGTATGGCTCACTTGCTTCGTGAAAGTACTGGGCTTCTTATGCCTTTGATGAAGAGGTTAGATGTTGTTTTGAATATCCATGTCAAGGGTAAACATTTCAAGAGACTGATCTTCATTTCCACCAACTTGACCAAGATTTTTAACCATTTAAGAGCTTTGAAAGTTATGTCAGAGAAAAAGAAGCTGATAATCTTTGTTGTGAACAATTTGAACACCATTTACTTTACTATCAACAACCCATTATTATGTGCCAATATCTTTGCCAATATGAACTTGGCTAATTTGAAATTAACTTTGTTTGCAAAATCTGAACAGGTGGAATACCGTTATATTCTTGGTAGATATTATCTCATCAAGAATCAACTATTCAAAGCTTATCATCATTTAGATTGGTGTTTCAAGAACTGCCATTCACAAGAATTTAACAATTGTATTAAAATCCTAAGATACCTTATCCCAGTGTCACTTCTAATAGGAAAGTATCCATCTAAAAATTTCATCCAACAAATTCCAGAACTACGCCAGATATATACTCCATTAATCCGTCATTTGAAAACAGGAAACTTTTTTGAATTTCAAAAGCATTTGCAACAAAATGAACAATACTTCAAATCGAAAAAATTGTTAATTCTGCTTGCTCAGAAGTCCAGAATATTGATCTTCAAAAATCTGTTCTTAAACACTTTCCAACTGGTGAATTCACAAAGGCAGAATTTCCGTCTTCTGTACAATGAATTACAAGTGGCATTAATAAAATCCATCAGATCATCCACTGAGCAAACTAATTACTTTAGAGATCAATACTTATACCAAGTCATAAATGAGTCTATCGATTATAGTTTTATTGAAAACGTTGTTGTTTCTCTGATTGAGAATGATCTTCTGAAGGGGAATAATCATGCGGGTTTGAAAACTGTTATTCTTTCAAGAAAGGATCCATTCCCTGATGTTTTCAAGAGTTATCAATCGAAATATGGCGTCAATTCTGACGAGTCATGGATGAATTGATGTTATAATATATGGAGTTATTATTTTTATTTATCTAACCTTGTCATGTGCTTAATCGTAAGGTAGTTAAGTTCTACAACATTCAGTACTCTCACTACAAATGAGTGAGTTGTATAAATTAGCCGCCGATATGATGTTGACAATTATTTTTATCAATAACATCCCCGAATGGGAAAGTATCCGGGTTAGGTATAATTCGCGCCTCTTGGTAAACAATTGGAAATTCCCAAAAAAAACTGTTGTAAAAGAGTTGACGAGAGTCGAAAGAGAAGGAAGGCAAGCAGTCCATGCCATTGAATTGAATGTCACTGTTTTTAATTACATATATAAACATTTTATTGTTTTTTCACATTAATTCATTTGAGATTCACCCTTTATCAAGCTTAAAGAACTCGCTATCCCATTTCGACACACAATCTATAATTCCAACTATTGCTGACAAACAACAGCACGTCAACTTGCCATCAAGAATAACAAATAATACACATATAACACACAGGCTCTGCTATCACATCAAAAATGTCAGAAAGAGGGCCAGATCAATGGTTGGAACAAATTAAGAAATGTGAAGCACTTTCGGAGTCAGACATGAAACAATTATGTGAGTTAGTGAAAGAACTTCTTATGGAAGAATCCAATATTCAACCGGTGCAAAGTCCTGTTACTGTTTGTGGTGATATTCATGGTCAATTCCATGATTTATTGGAATTATTTAGAACTTCTGGTGGTTTGCCTGATAATGTGAATTATATCTTCCTTGGTGATTATGTGGATAGAGGTTATTTCTCCTTGGAAACTTTTACTTTGTTGATGTGTTTGAAAGTTAAATATCCATCAAGATTGACTTTGGTTCGAGGTAATCATGAATCCAGACAAATTACTCAAGTATATGGGTTTTACGAAGAATGTCTTACGAAGTACGGGTCTACTACGGTTTGGAAATACTGTTGTCAAGTGTTTGATTTCTTGACATTGGCGGCTATTATCGATGGGAAAATTCTTTGTGTTCATGGTGGGTTATCACCAGAAATCAGAATGTTAGATCAAATTAGAGTTCTTTCTAGAGCCCAAGAAGTCCCGCATGAAGGTGGGTTTTGTGATTTAGTTTGGAGTGACCCTGATGAAGTTGATACATGGCAAGTTTCTCCGCGTGGTGCTGGTTGGTTATTCGGTAGTCGAGTTGCTCGTGAGTTCAATCATGTCAATAATTTACAATTAATAGCCAGAGCTCACCAGCTTGTCATGGAAGGGTTCAAGTACCATTTCAAAGAGAAGGATGTTGTGACAGTGTGGTCTGCCCCTAATTATTGTTATAGATGTGGTAATGTTGCAAGCGTCATGAAAGTTGAAGATGATTTGGTTCCAAGATTCAAGATATTCAGTGCTGTTCCTGATGATGTGGAGAAGAATCAACCTAAGACTGTGCAAAGAAGTGAATACTTCTTGTAAATAAAAACTTCCCAACGTTCCCTACATTCCATTCATGGGCCTAATGACGCTTCTCTTATCTTATATTATAGATTCTTATCGGCTATGTTATCATATTTTCTTCATCTAATGTTGCCTTTCCTGAGAAACACTCGGCCTTGTCCAAACTTCTTCTCCTTTCCTTTACTTCTTTCATGATTACATTACGATTAAACGCCTAAACGATCAATTTATCACGATTCATGTCTCTACATATATAGTTTTAATAACCCCCCCTTGTTCTATGTGTTTTTAATTTAAGCGGATTCTGCTAAATGCAATTCTAGCTGTGTGCTGGGTGATTCACCTGCAACTTAGGCTGCGCGAATATTTTTTAATATCGACCTTCAGCGCGGATAGCTTTAGAACCAATCAGTGCGGCTTGTGATCTAAGAGTACCTGATCTGTTAGTTGTTTATGACCAAGAGAAGAGCAAGAGACTTATCCACTGAGAATTATCAATACTCAAATGTTCAGAAGACAACTTCCCGGAATATCCAAACGATTCCAGTCCAGCACAACGGTGACTTCAGCGGCTGTCAAGGCCAGCGCTGGGACACTAAGCCCTCTTCAACAAAGCAATCCGTTTTACATAACCACACCTATCTTTTATCCAAATGCTGATCCACATTTAGGTCATTTATACTCTGTTCTTCTCTGCGATGTTCGTCATCGTTGGGAGAAATTACAAAACAAACCATCTTTCTTTACAACAGGGACAGACGAACATGGCTTAAAAATCCAGACTGCGGCAGCTAATATTGGTAAACATCCTAAAGAATTTGTAGACACTTTGGCCCAAAGGTTTATCGAACTAACGCAGTATAGTGATGTTAAATACGATAGGTTCATTCGAACATCAGATTTAGACCATGTCGAAGCCGTGAAACATTTCTGGGATGACCTTAAGAGTAAAGATTGGATTTATGAAGGTGAGCATACGGGTTGGTATTGTGTTAGTGATGAAACTTTTTACCCTGAGACACAAATCATGGCCAAGGATGGCAAGAATTTCTCAATTGAGACGGGGAATGAAGTTTTCTTCACTCGTGAAAAGAATTATTTCTTCAAATTGTCACGATTCCAAGATAAATTGATCCAGCATATCGAAAGCAACCCTCAATTCATCATCCCTGAGTCACGTCGTCTGGATCTTCTTAAAGAATTGAGATCTGGGAAATTGGAAGATTTATCCATATCTAGACCTTCTTCTCGTTTGTCTTGGGGTATCAGAGTTCCAAATGACGATTCTCAAACAATTTATGTTTGGATTGACGCTTTGGTGAATTATTTGACTTCTGCCGGATATCCTTCCAATATTTCTACTTCATGGCCTGCTACACATCTAATTGGTAAAGATATCATCAGATTCCACTGTATTTATTGGCCTTCATTATTAATGGCTGCCGGTGTGGAATTGCCTCACCAAGTTGTCGTTCATGGCCATTGGTTAAGTGAAGGGTATAAGATGTCGAAAAGTAGAGGCAATGTTGTTAATCCGCGTGAGATTATGGATTATTATGGCTCCGATGCTGTTAGGATTTATTTATGTGAGAATTCCGTTTTGAACAATGATGGGAATTTCAATGAAGTGGGTTTGAGTGAAACAAGGGATCAATTAGTTGATAAGTTTTGTAATTTGACAATGAGAGCTTGTGGTAAGAAATTCAACATTGAAAGAGCTTTGGATAATGTCTCGGAATTTCCAAAGGTGAAATTCTCAAATGATCAATTAAACCAAGAATACGACGCCATTGTCCACAAGATTAACTCTTTACAGACTACAATGGATCATTATTACAGAACTTATCAATACTCTCAGGTTACATTACCATTCTGGTCTGTGATTTCTGATGCAAACACGTTTGTGCAAAATTCAACACCATGGAAACCAGAATCTCCATTACATCAAGATAAGATCATCCACCTTGCGACCGAAGTCGCTCGTATTTCTTCGATTTTAATCTCTCCTATCATTCCAACCTTATCACAAAAGGTGTTGGAAAGATTAAATGTCGAAAAGAGAGACATTGATCAGTGTCAGTTTGGTAAAGATGTAGAATATGGGAAAGGTGTTAATAAAGCCGGTGATTATCCTATGACTAAGGTGGGTTTTAGATTAGCAGCTGAAGAAGATAAGAGTAAGAAATAGAACTATTTCCTCATTTGAATATGAGAATTTCGATTGTTTTTGTACATAGAAAAAATTTATGAGATTAAATGCCCATCAACAGGTCTTCTAGGTCAGTAAAATCAAATGTTCCTTGATCAAATAAGGTATCGTAGAAGCATCACGTGGGAAAATATGGGGCTGATAAGAATTTCGCGGATCAAGATTGATTTGTATAAGAGACTCGAGAGAGCTTGCGCGTCTAGATCTCTGCTGCTTGTATGGAAAGTAATATTCATGGGTGTTGAATTTCGAATTCCCTTAAGATATATTCGAAACTTTATTTTGTTCCTTTTGAACTAAGAAAATATTAAAGATACCGAAATCAAATACAATCTCTCGAGATGCCAGCTTTTGAAGGATTTGATGATATAGTAAGTCGCAGAATAAATCATAAACCAATCAACGGATACCCAAGTATAGCTAACAATGCACTCTTCATTAACAGGACAAAACAGCACAAGAAATCTTCGAAACCAGTGACACAGCATCTATTTCGTCTAATGATACAACTACATCATCAACAGCCAAAGGTGGACGACGTGATTCACTTTCATATGAAGTAATAGACATTGAAGAGTCACGTCAATTTTTCCAACATTCAACAGCCAATGCCAATCTGACAGATTTTAGTGGGAGAGTGGATAAATTACTATTAAATTCATATGAAACTGTTGAAATCAATGAGACGACAGAAGAGAAATTAGAAAGGATTAGAAGGGAATTGGATGAATTACATGATGAATTAAAAAAGGGGAAGACAAAGACAGTAGAAGGAGATTTAAAACAGGTTGAGGTTTTAAGGGGTGTTTTTAAGAATATTAATAAAGAAATTAAAGAGAAGAGCTTGTTAGATATAAATATCGTACAGGAACATATTGAGCCAATAGATACCGCAAAGCCAAATCAAAGTCTCAATGATTCAATGGTATCTTCATCAGATTTATTGACAGTCAACGAAAAAATTCAAACATTAGAAGCAACATTAGGCTATACACACCCATTGACCCCATCTGAGACAGTGTCTACGAAATTAAACGCAATGTATTCCAAATTACAACTATTGGCCAATGACAAAGAACAATTAGAATCGATTTCTAAACAGATCGATGATCTTAATGAGAAATTCCAATCTTCTTTGGCATTACGTCGTCAAGGGCTATTCCAAACATCCAGCTCTCAATTGAATGATCCTTCCGTTTTAGATAAAATGGAAGATAAAGAATTATTACAGCTTTACAAAATTTACGAAAACTTATCACCCTTCATTGATCTATTACCATATTTATTAAAGCGATTGGAATCAGTTCACCAAATTCATTTACATAGTGCAGGTGCCGTGAGGTTTGTTAATGATTTAGATGAACATTTAACAACAATGGAGAATGATATGAAAGAATGGGAATCGAGTTTGAAGGAGATGGAGGGGAAGATTAAGGGTCTTGAAGAGGTTTTGAAAGACAAAGGATCAGCCAATTAACTGGAAATGCTCTACATGGTTATGGTACAATGCATGACCTATAGTTAGTAATTAATGTACCAATATAAGCTGATATGTAATTATTTTTGATTTTGTAATGAAAAATCTTGAAGATTATGAATAGATGCTATAAATACGCAAATTGTAAATGTCAACTTTCAAGTATCCTAAACAGACAGGAATTTAAATAATAGGATTCAAATCACGTGAAACTAATGCAGGGCTGCAACTTTCAATTCGCGGGACCCCTAAGAGTCGGCGCCACACCTTTTAGTTTTCGCGTGATCAACGGTTCATGTTTGTCGGAGTTGAGCGGTTGAAGTAGGGTTTGTTAATATAATGGGTTGACAATCTTTGATGTTTAAAGAATAGATCATGCTGTTCTTACAATTTATGGTTAAAAAGAACGTCTAGCGCTAAAAGTATCCAGTACTATATTTTAAATACTTAACAATCGTTGCTAAACTCTTATCAGTGTTATCATCTCTCGATTCTCTGCTTGTAACAATGGCCTTGAGACGAGGGAGTTCCGTTCCGATTCCGGAACTGCGCAGCTTATTTATGGCGCGAAATTTTTATATTTTTCTCATCACATGCAGCTGATTTTGCGTTCAGTCAGAGTCGATGTGCAGAGAAATTTGTTTGAATTGAACAAAGCTTGAACGAAGATATCAAAAAATATCTTCATCAATTGATGTACACCAGAAAAATATTTTTTCTTGGAAAAAAGTGGACATTCAGTTGATCTAAATACCCATACATTGCTAGGTCTTATCCTTCGATTATTGTCCAAAACGTTCTTCTCCTCAACCACATAACACAATACATCACATAATGTCCCACGAATCCACTCCAGATATATCCAAATTGGACATCTCCAGCAGCACAATCCCATCATCTCCGGTTGCGGTCCCATCCGAGCCAGGCTCTGGTTATACCAAGACTGCACAAGTCCAACTCACTTATGGCAGTGCCAGTGGCAAAAAATTATACTTGGATTCTCCATTGCATACACGCCCAGCATCTCCCTATACATTACGTGCCCCAGTTGATAACGATGGTTTATCCTGGCCAAGTTTAGGTGCTCGTGAGCGTATTGAGAGTACCGAGGAGGAAAACAAAGCACGTGAATCACGTATTGCCGATGCCGTGAAGGTCATTTTAGAAGAATTAGGTGAAGACCCAGAAAGAGAAGGGCTTTTGGAGACACCTGAAAGATATGCTCGCGCTATGTTATATTTCACCAAGGGCTATGAAGATAATATCCGTGATGTTATTAAAAGAGCCGTTTTTGAAGAAGATCACGATGAAATGGTCATTGTCAAAGATATCGAATTCCATTCCTTATGTGAACATCATTTAGTGCCATTCTTCGGGAAGGTTCACATTGGTTATATACCAAATAAGAAAGTCCTTGGTCTATCCAAATTGGCAAGATTAGCAGAAATGTATGCTCGTCGTTTACAAGTCCAAGAAAGATTAACCAAACAGATCGCTATGGCCCTAACTGAGATCCTCAAACCACAAGGTGTCGCTGTTGTCATTGAAGCCAGTCATATGTGTATGGTCAGCAGAGGTGTGCAGAAATCTGGTAGCAGTACGGTGACCAGCTGTATGCTTGGTTGTTTCAGAGAAGCCCAAAAGACCAGAGAAGAATTCCTCGGTTTATTGGGTAAGAGATAATAAGTCTCGTCTCTCGACCATTTTTCTTTCTAATGATTTTAATGTTTCAACATGTTATTAACGTCTTACTAATGATCTCGTTTTCCTTTTCATCTTTCCGCAAATTAATCAATGAGTCAAATATTCAGGTTTTTTTTGTCTCCATGAACCCCAAATATGCTGTTCTCTTAAAACTTTCGTTATACTATTATTTATTTCAACAATCAATTAATATATATCCTTGTTATAGAGTTATAGCACCTATAGATCTATAGCTCCAATCATTCATAGATCGTCACCGCGAGTATTATATGTAGATTATCCTTCATATGATGATGATCTGTGGATTTCTAGCTGGTGTGTAACTCGTCAAGCTGCGACGAATTGGTCTAAGATTATGTAATCAAGTTTTTTTTTATTTTCTTCAGGAAATCTCCATGATGCATTCGTCTTCGCTGGCGGTGTATGAAATTGAAATTTTGAAGCAAAAATTGCGTTCAGATTTTAATCGCGGGGACACAGCCGATCGATGGTTCGGTCCAAATCTGGTCAATATGTATGGCATTTGGTTGCTGCCGGATTATTCTGACTTACAATTATAAATAGAAACCGCAAGCTAAGTTACCAAATTGCTAGAATTAATTCCCAACAAATATCTGTTAGTGTGAACTTAGAGTAGAACTGCTTAATTAGTATTCGAGAAGTTTTTCTGTTCAAACAAACTAGAACCTGCCAACCAATTTAACACGTTACCAACAATGACTTCGTCTTTGCCGCCGGTAGCACTGAATCTTGACCAATGGCTACAAGACTATCACCCTTTACCTAAAATATTCACAAAACTCCAAGAATCCTGCACCAATGCACCATCCAAAACGCCGAGCCATCCACAATTCATCCCAGGTTTAAATATCCAATGTGGACCTTCATTACGATTAATAGGCACATTGGAACAAGGCCGGAAGAATTATAGAGGGTCTATATTATTGGTTACTAAGGATGAAGGCACCACAGAGGAACCTTTCGTTTCATACATTCGTGGTCCTTTAGAGTGTGATAATTTAGATCAATTGACGAGAGGGGAGTTCGATAGGGTTTTATTTCACCAGGAGCAAGGCTATTCATTTTGGAGGTTTGAATATGATTTGACATTGGGGAAAGTGGAGGAAAAGATACGATACAGCGTTAATGAATCTTCTGAATTGACCTTTGAGTTCTATTTGCCAAGCTCTGAACAAACAATGAACGTCATGTCATATTCATGTAATGGGTTTTCCCTCTCTACAGACACTTCCACTTTCAAATCGTCCTTATGGTTCGATGTCCTAAGGAAGCATTATGAAAACAATCGATATCACGTTATGATTGGAGGAGGTGATCAAATCTATTGTGATTCTATTAAGTTCTCTTCACAAACTTTCAATGATTGGTTAGAAGACAACAATCCAATCAGGAAAAGACATCAAAAGCTTACTCCGGAAATGTCCCAAAGTTTCAACAAGGATTATTTACGTCAATATCTGGCATGGTTTGGCCAAGGTCATTGGACAGGTACTGAAGGTTCCACTTTACAGACAATATTCCCCTTTGCTATGACTACTATTCCTTCTATTAACATTTATGATGACCATGATATTATTGACGGGTATGGTTCTTATCATGAATCGACAATGGCAAATGAGGTTTTCAAAGGTCTTGGGATGGCTGCTTTTAAATATTATATGCTGTTCCAGCATCATACATCTATGACTGAAACCAGTTATCTGAAAGATCCAGCTTGGATCTTGGGTGCTAAACCGGGGCCATCCATTACTGAATTGAGTCATTCAGTTTATACCAAATTGGGCCAAGACGTGGCCTTCTTAGGTTTGGATTGCCGTACTGAGAGAAAATTGAAACAAATTGTCAGTGAGGAAACTTATAAATTGGTTTTCAAACGTCTGGAATCTGAGATCGCACAAGATCAACGTGTCAAGCATCTTTATGTCCTTTTGGGTGTTCCTATCGCTTATCCACGTTTGGTATGGTTAGAATTGTTATTGGGTTCCAGATTGTTATTCCCTGCGAAGTACATGGCGTCAAAAAACATGCTTATCAACAAATCCCTCTTGAACGAATTTGATGGAGCAGTTGAAATCCTGGACGATTTGAACGATCATTGGTGTTCTCGTCATCATAAAAGGGAACGTAATAAATTCGTTGCCAAGTTACAACAATTTGGTGCTAAGCATGGCGTTAGAATCACCATATTGTCGGGTGATGTTCATTTAGCTGCTGTGGGGAGATTCAAGACAAAATTACATTTGCATCATATCTTTGACAAATCGAAATACATTGACCATAACAATAAAGTGAAGACCTCTCCTGAGACAGATCCAAGATTGATCCTAAACATTATATCCTCAGCAATCATCAACACACCACCACCTGATGCAATGGCAGGATTATTAAACAAAAGGTCAAAATTACATCATTTCGATCATTCAACAGATGAAGATATGATTCCCTTGTTCACCAAGGATACAGACGGTACAACAAAGCAAAATAAAGAGTTCTTGAATAAGAGAAACTGGGCAGATTTAATCCCGCTTTCAAATATTGCAAATTTCGATACTCCTGTCGGTGCAAGAAAATTACCTGGTCCTCTTTCAGGACATCCAGAAGGCTTGGAAATCAGACAAGAAAGAGAATTGAGTTATACAGTTACGCCGAATTGTATTGTCTCTACGATTCATATTGAAAGGGACAGAAAAGATGTAAGGAGTTTGAGTTCCGGTTATGAGATCGTCATACCGGAATTAACGGAAAAGAGTCTGTTGAAAGGGGTTGGTTTGAAGAGTTTTAAAGATTATGTTGAAGTGGTCAAGTCCAGAAGATCTAGTTTGCACACTCAGAGAACCACAGGTAAGACAATCTGAGTAACGGAAGTAGCTTCTGCAATAAAATTGATAGAATTACTCATTAGATATCATAGCTCTTATAGTTATTATGAAAATCATATATAGAAAGCATGTCCAATACTTAAATCATTCTTCTAATGGACGTTTCTTGTCGTTGGCTTCTTCGGGCTCTGTCTTCTTTTCAGATTCAACATCGGCCGCCTTAGCTTCTTCACCAACAACTTTTTCAGCTTCAGTCGCAGCCTCATCCCCAGTTTGTTCCGTCTTCTTCTCCTCTTCCTTTTCTTGTTCCAACTTTTCCCTTTCCTCCACTAATCTCTTTTTCTCTTCAATCTGATCTTTGTACTTCTCTTCAGCTTCTTTGAACCAAATTTGTAGATCCTTAATATCTTCACCATTCTCAGTGTGCAAGACCCTTCGCAAAACATCACCCCAGACTAAATCATCTCTGTTTTCAAAATCCTCCATTTGGAAAACATTGGTATTCAAATCCCATTCGGCCTGTTTCTCACGGATCAATTTCACCATGTATGCGTTTGCTTGGACTGATTTGGCAACGTCTGAGATCAAAGAACGGATATAAGTACCTGATGACACTTTGGTTTTGAAATGCAACATTGGAGGAACATCAGTGGACTCGGTCGCTGGATGTGGGGCACCTGGATCTTGTTTCTCTTCCGGATTCAAACCGTTCTTAGCACAGTATTCTTTAGAATAAAAGACTTTATGGAAATCGACTTTCAACGTAGGATTATGTTTCAATTCGCTAATCATCTCTTCATCAATGTCAGCCTTTAAACCTTTATGTTGATAATCTCTGGAGAGAGAATCTTTGAAGATCTCTAACTCGTAGACATTCACTTCACGAGATTTAATCTCTTTAGGCAAAGCAATATTGTTTCTGGCATATTCATAAAGAGGTTTCCCGTTAACTTTCAAAGCTGAAAAAATCGGTGGTGTTTGTTTAATAGTCCCCAAGAATTTCTCAGGAACACTATCTAAGTCTTCCTTGGTGATATGATCATACCCGGATTTCAAAAGAACATCACCTTCAACATCGGCAGATGTCGTCTCAATACCAAACAATGCTTCAGTTTCATAAACTTTGACAGATCCATTAAGATAGTTCTGTAATCTTTTGGTACCCTTACCAACACCGACAACCAAGACACCACTAGCAAGTGGGTCCAAAGTCCCACCATGGCCTATTTTAACTTTTTCGACTTTTCTTAACTGACGACGTGATGCTTTACCCTTGTTCTCTTTTTGCAATTGTTGGATCTTTTGACCTCTCAATTCTGAAAGATCTGACGCAAAAACACTTGAATTGGTGAAGATACGTTGGATTTTGGAAAGAAATGTAGAGGATGTGATCCCACTTGGTTTCGAGATGGCGAAGATACCGTTCATATCGTCAAGAGTGGACATAGTACTTTTGAGGGATATAAGGGGAGTCGATATTGATTGATTGTAGTCGTAGGGTATGAATGAGATCTATATCAGGTTGATATGTGTTGAAATTCTTCTGTCAACGCACATCATCATCAGGGAAAAAAAAATTGATGGTACAGCTGATAGTATATGGTGTCCGGATGTTAATTTCACGAGATCTGCCATTGGATTTGACAAGTCCTCAAGCCACTCGTACAGGGAAAAGAGAAAAGCTCTGGGATTTACCCTTTCTCAAAGCTAATGAAACCTAATAATTTGGGGTTCGAACATTCTGATACTAGCTGTTTTGAATTTTTGTTAAATAAAAAAAAATTAACCAAAACAAGTTTGAATAGAAAACATGTTATCCAATGTGTATACATGCAATCTAACTGAAATATTCCGCATATTTTCACATGAACTGAAAAACTTCGTTTGGTTTTGCCACACAGAGAAAGCTTGGAAATTCAAATTAAGAAATTATGAAAATTTTACGGAAGAAAGATTTGCTTTGCGAAATTGTGAAAAAGCGAAAAAACTTTGCCAACTTAAAATAAATCAATAAAACTGCAAAAGAAGCAGCACAAACAAACTCCGAACAAGAACAAGCTGCTATTTTCTTAAAACCGACAGTGGAAATTGGTGTTTGGATGTTTTCATGTATAAATCTGCCTGAACCGAGCTTGAGTTGCCGAAGAATGTAAAGCCCATGGGTGTCAAACTCATATTTGAAATTGTGGATATATATAAGAGAAGTACTTGAAAGAAAATCAAAGAACAAAGGGACCAAGTTATTCAAACATATATATTATAGTTTGTTCAATATTATCTTTTCTGCGGCAGGAATGGCGGTGCACGCCTCGCGAGATTTGACATGACAGGGAGGTGGCGATACGAACCGAAAAAAACTTGGCCTAACGGCGAAAGGCTATGCACAAACTTTTTGTTAGGAGTTTAGAACTTCGGACTTAAGTTAATAAAGCCTATTGTAATCTCATCATGAGCTTTCAAAAAACTTATGCATATAAAGAGCCTTCGCCTTTAAATCGTCTTTTTTTTCCTATTACAGATTCATTAAGTTTACATGGAACTTTATTAACTTTTTGCTAAAGTCAGCATTACTACTCGCTCACTTCTAACTCAAAAACTTAACAACAACCGGTATTGAATCCCGAGCTTTCTTAGCACAGAGCCATTCAAGTAACTTCCAACTTCCCAAATTACAATATTGTTCACCAGGTGTTGCTATGAGATACACACAGGTTAATACCTCAAACAATCAAATAACGAAGAAGAAGAGGAAACCCAGCACTATCACAAGAAAGACCAATAAACTAACAATTGGAGAAAATGCTAATCCTTATTTTGAAGAATCAGAAGCTGCTAAGAAACTTTCTAATATCACCTTATCTCCGGATCAACTAGATCTCAGAACCACCATCTTACAATTCATCAAGGATAATTTACAAGCTTACAACAATGGATTGAACAATGGTAAACCTTCGGTATTTATAATCAATGGTGATGCTGGCACGGGGAAATCGGTTATATTGAATTCTTTATTCAATGAAATTCAAAGATTATCAAAGACTTCCAATAAGTCTATAGTGGAGGATAATTTGATATTCCAAGGAACAAAGAATTATTTGGTAGTGAATCATCCAGAGATGTTGAAACTGTACCATCAGATATCCAGAAGGTATTCGTACATTCTAAAATCTGACTTGGAAAGACCTACTTCATTGATCAATAAGTATATTAACTCCGCAGACTCAAAAGTGGATGTATTGATCATTGACGAAGCTCATTTGTTAGCAACCTCCAAAGATGCGTTCAAAAGATTCCACCAGGACAATCATCTTGTTGAATTGTTCAAGATTGCTAAAGTTGTCATCATGGTATTTGACGAGAATCAATCCTTAAGAATGGGATCCTATTGGAGCTTAGACAGCGGCAATAAAGCCGCAGATTTGGAAACAGATGGTGCTAGCTTGAATAGATTTCTTGATAATAACCATATTGCCAAATTTCAATTCCATCAATTACACAAACAATTCCGCATCACTGCAAATGAGCATATTTTGAACTGGATCAAACAAGTGACTATGAATAAAAACCCCTCTCCTTTGTTACCTATCCACAATGACCCCAATTTCCAATTGAAGTTCTTTGAAAATTGTCAAACTATGTATGAATGGATCCAGTGGCAAAATTCCCATGTGGGGCAAAGCCGAATACTATCGACTTACGATTTCCCCTATAGATTAGACGGTAAGGATTATTTCGTTTATTCGGCCAATGATGGGTTTAAATTGAGATGGGATAGGTATTTGCCCAATCTCACGACGCCATGGTCTGAACGAATAGACACTATTGATGAAGTCGGATCTGTTTATACCATCCAAGGTTTCGATTTGAATTTTGCTGGTGTCATATTGGGAAGATCAATTGGTTGGGATCACCAGGAACAATGTCTTAAGATCAAACCGGAATATTATGATGATCATGCGGGGTTTACTAAGAAGAAAAATATCTTTAATGTTGATAAGGTTAAAGAAAAAATCATTTTGAATTCTCTAAATGTTCTTTTGAGCAGGGGTGTTAAGGGGTTATATGTTTATGCATGGGATAAGGAGCTAAGAGAAGTGTTGTTGAATTCTGTTAGTGATGATTTCATTGTCAGGGGGTAAAGGCTAATAACCAGCTAGCTATGGAAACTTATAGAGGCAAGATTGCCATTTTAAAATCAACGCCATTCAAACAGAGTCTTCTCTTTCTAGTTGTAGAATGAATTCCCTCAAGCTTCTGTTCTACCAATAAATCTTCGATATTGGTAAGCAATGAATTGGGAAAATATATGATAGGCACAAATATTATGTAGCACCGGCAGGCATTGTATCTGTAACATGCTTAGTCGACTTCTACCTGGAGATATGTTGAGGAGAAATAGCCCAGCCCTTGGACTGGACTTTAATTGAAGCTGTGAGGGCTTCTAGTAATTATTGGGAATTTTGATCAAGTTCATTGATATTAGATCTGCATAAGGAGATTTGCATTAGCCCATGAAAGTTTTCGAATATATAGAATGAGATAAATTGACTGTGCTGTTTTAGTTCCCAAAGTTTTAACTCCCCTGGTTTCAGCTGATGTGATAGTCATCTATAGTATTTTTAGGGTACTCTCATGTTTGAGCTCCCCGCCTATTATCGTATGAAAGGCCGGGTTACCTGTATAACCCTGCAAAGAATCCTGTAGGAACCTGTCGAATGCCGTAGCTTGATTTTCTCACTTGTGGTTCCTTTGGGAGATTTTCGTTGGGTGGAAACATAAAGCCGATCATAATTTTCGGAATTACAAATTCAGGATCCTTTGCCGTTCTGGAGGGCTTTTTGTTTCCCACAGCAAAGGTGGTTATGTAGTTTCGAACACCTGTATGGTATGTTGATTGAAAGCTCCAGAAATTTGAACTGAATTTTTCATCTGTGTTATTTCTTCTTCTTCTTCTTCCACCTCCTCCTCTTTAAATGACAATTTATTTTATCCAGTATCATTGCCAGAAATTTGCAAGCCAAACTCACGCGAACAAAAATTCGAAATAAGTTTCCCTGTCATCTTTTAGCTAGCGAGGAAGAGGTACATAAATCTACATCAAACGGTTACACAGATCTTAAAAACTTTTCTGCCTGATTTGTAAACCATCTCCAGTGAGTTACACCCAACAATAAGCAGTGCTCTTTTCTACACTTTTCAGTATAAAGATATCGATCGTTCCAACACACTTAAATATCTATTTTCCACCTGGAACACGACCTGCTTCGAACATTTTTCTCTAATCTTTGTATCATACCATCTGAATAATGTCCTCCAAGATTAGTTCCATCATCACTTCCAAATACACCGCCATTATTTTCCCTTTGATCTCTGCCATTGCGTGGGCTGGTATGCTTATCACCTTATTGGTGGCTTGGGCCGCACAAGGCAAGCCGATGTATTACTTCATGAGTATCTATTCTAATCCAGTTTATATCTCTGATGTTGCTGCTACAAATTTACAACCTGTTTTCATCTCGTTGGTTTTAGTGATGGCGCTTTTCCATTTCTTGACTGTTGTTTCTATGTTCCATCTAAGATTAAGAGTTCAAGGAATTACTATGGTTGAGAAGTGGCTAGGGATTGTCAGTTTAGGGTTCTTAACTGTATCTCAATTTGGTATTATCTTTGTTTCCTGTTTTAACACTAATGTTTTCCATCCTGTTCATATGGCCTTCTTAAGTGTTTTCATTGTTTGTGTTTTCATTGCTATTGTTTTACAAATTGCTGCTGTTTTCTTACGTGCTAAGGAATACAAGAAGTTCAACCAAGGTTTATCTTTCTTCCAAAATCACTACAATGTTACTGGTGTTTTGAAGGTTGTTTTCTTGTTCTTCGCAGTTGTGTTTGCCATGTGTTTTGGTTTGATAAATAACAAAAAGTCCCGCTCTATTGTCACTAGATTCGAATGGACTTTGTCTTTCTGGTACACGTTTTTGTTCGCAGCTTACATTCATGAATTTTACTACTTGGTAAAGCAAGATATCTTTGAAGAAAATAGAGAAGCTGAAGTCGAAGAACAAGAACAAGAACAAGAGACAGAGAAAAAGTCTACTGAATCTACTGGTTAAATTGCAACATCATCATCGTCATCATCATCATCATCATCATCATCATCATCATCATCATCATCATCATCATCATCATCATCATCATCATCATCATGGTTTTTTCATAAATGGAAATCCCCCTTATATCATATATACATCTCTTAAATCTATTTACATTCCGTGAATTCGTAGGATTTTATTTCAATGTCTTTTGCATCAGCAATGCAGCAGCAACACTGACATTCAAAGAATCAATAATCTCGTTCTTATCTGGAGCGCCTTCAATCTCCACCAAGAAGTCGGATCTTAATTTGACAGTCGTTCTAATACCTTCCCCTTCAGACCCAAGAACCAGACACACTGGACCATTGGCTAGTAAACTTTTCAATTCATCATCTTTAATGAATTTCCCCTGTAGAGTTTGAGAGATCTTAGAATCACGATGTTGAAAGACACTTTGTAAAGAATCAGCACTTACAAAAGACCAACCTTGTCTTTTCGATTTATCCATGAATTGTAATGGCTTTTCACATGACAGAACGTTCATAAATTCCAAGGCACCGACTGAAGTTTTGGCGACAACTGGTGTTAATTGAGATGAATTTTTGGAAGATGTGACAATGAAATCAACACCAAGGAAATAAGCTGTTCTGATAATAGCACCAATGTTATGTGGATCTGTAATAGAATCCAAGAATAACCCAAATGGATGTGGATTCTTTGTGGAATGTGTCATGATAATAGAATCGCCGAAGTTATCTTCATTAATTTCGTATGTCATCACACCAGAGTTGTTGCTGCTATCTTCATCTTGTTGTTCTTGTTGCTTGACAGGACCAAGAGAATGAACTAAGGCTGGTTGTAAAGGCTTCGTCTCCAAGACATAACCATTATGAACAGCGCCATCCACTAATTGTCCCAACTGATTCTTATGATCCACAATTTGAGTTTTAATCTTTAACTCATTGGCTAGTTTGATGATTTCACGAGATTTGGAATCAGGGTTATGAACGTATAATTTTGTGAAAACTTCTCTCTTACGAGATGTCAAAGCGGCTATGATTGGGGAAGTGCCGTAGATATATTCCGAAAGAGGGTTTGGTCTTAAACTTCTGTAAATATCACGACCTGAAGAAGAAGAATATTGGGATCTATGTTCATATCTTTCTCTTTTCAATTCCCTTTCTTCTGATTTTTTCTTTTCTCTTCTTAATGTTTTATATTTGGCTCTAGTTTCAATGTCTTGTTCAGTACCTTTGGTTCTAGCATGAACATGAGCGAACTTCTTACGGAAGTAGGTATCTTTATCTAAACCTTCACGATCCCATGCCTTTGTGCGTTGTTGCTTTATAGGGAAATTTTTCTCAAATCGTTGTTTGGTATCATCTTTGGATGTGGTATCAAGTTTAACTGCTGGCTGGATCACTTGTTGGAATAACCGACTTGATGTGGCCAGTGATCTTCTCGTTATGAGCTGTGACATGATATATTGAGTGGATTTAGAAAAGACTAATGTTGGGTGGCTCCGCTTAACCTTTAAAGATAGATGTAGACTTTATGCCATCTTTATTGATGCTGATTTGAAAATTAAATTATCAGTTAACTGAATTTCCGGCAAATATCAGGTGCCCATCTGTTGGGTTTTGAACACTTTCCCTCGGTTATCCCAAACATGGATTATATAATCAACATGGTGTGCTTGTTGTGTCTGTCAGGCTTTTTTTTTCCACAGTTTTTTGGCAACGACCGAACACAATTTGAGAATTTGTATGGCCCGGATCCCCTGCAATTTGATTTGTTTGTTTGGCTCCGTCCCGACGGGCAATTTGAAAGACTCGCGGCGCATGTACGAGTAGTTTATGGCTGTTGTTTGTTTTCTGATTTTATAATGGGCGGCGTTGAACCAAGGGCAAGGGAGAAAGAGAGGGAAAATATCGAAAATAGGATAATTATTAGTTTCAATAACATATATTGATCAATAGAACCAGAGACTTCCTTACTTGAATTCCCACCAACACAACACTAGCATCAACAATGTCATTCTGGCCATTCAATGCCCAGAACAATATCAACTCCACAACCAATTTAAACCGATTGCTGGATATATATTATCAGCATCGTAAAATAATACCTGCCGCAGTCTCGGCACAGAATGATACTCAGGCTAAGATTAGTGATGAAAACGATGATGATAATAATAATAATAATAACAATAATACTGATAACGCATTGTCACCGTTATCCAACAATATCTATAATTCTTCCTCCTCCAAAGGTGGGGATCAATCAATGGAGGATGATCTTATAGAGAGAAATTATCCTGAAGAAGACAGAATTGACAAAGAAGACGAAGTAGTAGAAGAAGAAGAGCTACAACGAAAGAAGGCTGGATTGCCATTGTCCCAGGAGAAGCAAACCAAAAAAATACAAATACAAGAAGAAGAACGTAATGAAGATGAAGAAGAGGAAGACGAGTTTCTTGAAGCTATAGCGGATCAACCACCAGTGGAAGGGCTAGAACAATCAGAAGAGCCAGAATACTCAGACAAAATTGATAGAGAATTCATTCATGAAATCTTGGACGATGTCAGTCTATTGGGAGAATTGAACAATCAGAATAATCGAGTTTTGGATTTCCTATGTTTTGGCTATATCAATGAGTCATCATCCACTGATAATACCGTCATCGCTGCCACTACTACAACTGTTGCAAAGGATGGAGAAGATAAGAAGAGCATTGACTATAAATTGGATGAAGACGGAGATGTCATAACCATCCATGACGACGAAGAGTTACAAGCAGTGAAAAGCCAAGGCTCAACGTTCACCAGTGTGTTCAAGACGAAGAAGACCCAGGATAATGTCGTTTCCATATTGGAAGTGCTGGTGGATATCATTGTTGATTCCATTGATTGGTTCGAACAGAACGAATCCTTTCTATTCCAAAATCACCAGAATAGTGGAGAACAAGATCTGACTGAAGAACTCAGCGTAACGTTCAACCGTATTCATGTTGCTTCAGAGATCCTCTCATCTAAAATCTGGCTTGTTTCTGAGTCCTTAGTCGAAGAACCGACATTGTTGACGAAGCTTTGGTGGTTTCTAAAGTATGACAACTCTAAAGATTCATCTCCAGCATTACAATATTTCATTAAGATTAACGAACAATTATTAGAATCTCGTCCTGATCAGATGTTGAATTTCATCAGATTACAAACTTCCCTGGTGGATGACTTCATCAAACATGTTGACATTACAATCATCATGGATTTCCTGCTAAGGATCATCACGACGGATAAAATGGATATACCAACGGGGATCATCGATTTGTTATCAGAACAGAAGCTGATTCCTAAGCTGTTGAATCTGCTTCTAAGACCAGACGTGGATTCTTCTACGCAATCTTCCACTGGGGATTTCCTCAAGGCTTTGATTTCTATCAGTGCCAATACTTCCATTGACGAGAACACGATTGGTCCAAACCTACTTACTAAGGAACTGGTCTCCGAACAGAGTGTTTTACAGATGGTGCGAATCATTGAAAACAGAGGGAATGGTCTTTCGACGATCGTTGGTGTTATTATTGAAATCATCAGGAAGAACAATTCAGATTATGATTCTGTGAATTTGCTCTATACTTCTTTGGAATCCCATCCTCCTTCCAAACGAGATCCGATTTATTTGGGACCTTTCCTCAAACTCTTTTCGGAATCATTGCCACAGTTCAACGACATCTTGATAGATGAGCAGTTATGTCAAAAGAGATACACAAACCAATTGCAAGAAGAATTCCAACCGTTGGGGTTTGAAAGGTTCAAAGTGTGCGAATTGATAGCCGAATTGTTACATTGCTCGAATATCGCATTACTGAACAATGACTTGACAGAGGGGATTCTACAAGAAAGGGAGAAAGTGCTTTGTTCTCAAGAGGATAATTTGGCTAATGCATTAAACGAGGCCTTGGAGGATGAACCTTCTCACAGTAGCAGTAGTGCTGGTGGTGCTCATGTCTTGAACATCCCTGGGAAACTGTCACATGTCATTGGTACTGCTGAACCTTCTGTTGCATTGAATGCCGATAACGTTACCATCTCACCTAATCAAACACCATCTCAAACTTCAAACGATGGGTTATTGCCATTGCACGAACTAACAGAAGAAGCAGAACAAAAACGCAAAGAACAAGAAGAGGAAGAGAGGCAAGAGGCCAGATTGGCCGGTGACATTTTCAAGTCCCAACTGATCAAATCTGGGATCCTCAAGACTATAATATCGATGTTTGTCAAATTCCCCTGGAATAATTTCTGGCATAATGTTGTCTTTGACATCGTTCAACAAATCTTCAATGGGAAATTAGACCAAGGTTACAATGCGTTGTTGATATTGGAACTGTTTGATACTTGTGACATCACACAGTTGATCATATATGCCCATCAGCTATGCCACGACGTCGAGAACACTTCAAGGGGCTTGAGAATGGGATACATGGGTCATTTGGTGCTCATTGCAGAAGAGGTTGTCAAATTCTCCAACCAATTCCATTCGATCCCTTTCCAGAATAATAATATGGGACAGGTGATCTACGGAAAGTTGACAAACGATAAATGGATCGATTATGTGACGAATGTTTTGACTAAAGTTAGAGAGCAGTATAACCGCGTTTTGGGTGGGATCGAAACCCATGAGGAGTTTGAACAAGAGGATTACCATAACAAAGATGTCATCATCTTGGGGAACTCAGAAGAGGAGATTAGAAACCAGCCAGTGGAGGGACAACAAGAACAACAGGGGCTTTAAGAGGGAAACGTACATGTTACCGAATGATACCAACAGTATGACGAAAGAGATGTTTAATTTTATAATACTTTAATGCAGATTATGAACACCAATTATAAACAGAGGATTAATCAATGTAAAAATGTACTAAACGACAGTTTCCGCATCATACGACGATTCATGATCCAGAATATAAGTGGTGACCTCCTCCTCCTCCTCCTCCTTCTCTTCTTGATCATCAGGATGACAGCCATTAGCTCTTTGTATAGAAGAATTCAAAACAAACAAATCATAAGCAAATATGAAAAAAATCAAATTATAGAAAAATGCCAAAGACCATTCAATAGCGCCTGATTGTGATGCATTGGTGACAAAAACAAATGCAACAGCCAAAGCCAACCCAATTGAAGAGAAAACAATCTTCAAAATGCATGAAATCATAGAATGATTAAAACGTGAACCAACATTCTTTGCCCCCATTCTCCAATATTGAACACATTGTAAAATCAAACTTATGAAGATCCCCAAGATGAACAATCCCAACATAGAAGCATGTACCTTAGAGAAAATATTCGTATTAAAAATAGAAACAAACAATATCCCCAATTGTCCCAACGCAGCAAACGTGATGGAAGCAATGGATACATTTCTAGTAAGATGGTTTCCATCCTTTTTCTCAAACCATACATCATACCTATCCCTCAACAACATGATCAATGATAAAGTAAGCAAGTAAACAATTACGTTAACAGCAACACCAACGATAAACAATGGTTGTAAGGACGTAGCACCGATATCGCTGATATAAACAGGGTATTGATACGAATGCATAAACCAATACAAGGGATGTCCTTGGATAGCCCATGCGGAAAGCATCGCTATAAGCATCCCACCCCAGGGGATTACACCGAATATGGGAAGTAGGATCATCCATTTGGATGTAAGGATGTGCAATAGATTGCTTGACATCTTCGGCGGCTAGTTGTAGGAAAGATGATGATGTGGGCTATTGAAGTGTATATGTGTGTCTCTATGAAAAAGGTGTGATGTAATGGGTGCTTGAGTGTGATTTTGTGTTGCAGCTGTTAACTGTCCGTCATGGTTTATACATATTTATATATGGTTGAGTATTTTCTAATATCAAGGCTGTGTGCAAATTGTGATTCTTTTCGTCATTGGTTAATTATATCTTTGCCTCCTGGTGAAAAATTCACACTCCGAACAGTAGATTCAGATGTTATGAGCCCCCCTCCCTTCTGCCTTGCAAGTTGAGATCTGGCTTAGTCCGCAAACGCGCGGTTAAATTGTCAAATTTGCCCGCGACACAAACTGCACCTCATACTATTTATGAGTTCTTCTTGATTTCTTCTTTTGAACATCTTTTGTAACATCAACTTAATCGTAATTCAATTGTATCAATTGATTCCTTCTCCACCATACAAGCATTCCATTCAAAGATGAGCGACACTGAAACCAAGCCAGTTCAAGTTGACGACGAGACTCTAAAGCGTAAGGCAGACGAAGAACCAGTCAAGACCACCACTACCACAACCGAATCTGAACCAAAACAAAGAGTTAAACGTCGTAGAAGACAATATGATGACTTACCAGAAGAAAAAGAAGACAAATCCGATGAGGAAGATTCAGAAGAAGACGATGCTAAATTGGATGCCAAATTAGAATTGGAGGACGATGGTGAAGACGCTGAAGACGATTTGGCTGAAATTGATGCTTCTAATATCATTACAACAGGGAGAAGAACCAGAGGTAAGATTGTTGATTATAAGAAGACTGCCGAAGAAATGGATAAAGAAGAAGATAAGGCCAATGATGAGGAAGGTGAGGAAGAAGACGATGGTGATTTCAATGAAACTGCTGCTGTTGAAAAGAAGGAAAGTAGCTAACTATAACAGAACACTGAACAGAGACCCATTGAATCGAAATAAAAATTTATTATAATCTAAATGACCTACCGACCTGTAACTGTGGTGCCAGTATCGTAGATCGTGGTAACTAACTATATTGTATAAACTTTTTTTTTCTATACAAAACTGTATGCTTAGTCAAAATCCTGAGAGTGTCTGATACGTAGTATAACACATTAACACAACACCAAACACAATGACAACCATATCCACCAATCTCTTGAGACTATCTTCCTGTCTGAGTGTCTTCAAATGTAACAGAGGTGGATACAAGTAAATCAATGGAATACAAGCAAAACTACCAATAATGGCAACAAATCTATCCAAATTAGAAGCACCAATCCAAGCAAGCAAACTTGTTAAAACAACAAGAACTATTCTGAAGCCATTCTTGGTCCATTTAATGCTCAAGTTGCCCTTCCCTGATTTATATGCAAAGATCCCATTTTCTAGGATTCTAATGGCCGGGAATAATTGCAAAGGAGTCGATAACAAAATAGCCATCGAATAGATAAATTGGGCCCATGGAACCAACAGGCTATCTTGTGGGAAATTCAAAAGAATCACAGTCTTGGTTTCAGCACCAAAGGCCATATACCCTACAGCACCAGCAGATATGAACACCAAAGTTGAGGCAAACATCACCCAGAATAAAAGCATTGGGAACTTCAAAGGTTTTTGCATTGATTCCTGGATTGGAATCAATAAACCAATCCCTTCATAAGTGAAAATAGCCGTACCGATGAACACAGACCAATCTTCATTGAAGGGCTTCATGGTGTTGGACACCCCCTTGGATAGAATTTCAAACGAACAGTAATAATACACGTAGATCAACCCCAAAAGAATGAACAAATCAGCCACCAAGGCTGTTCCTGATAATTTCTGGATTTTCCTCGTCAAGGAAAAAGGAATGAAGATGAACAACTGCAACAAAATAAACCATTCGATACCAATATTATCGTAGCCCATAACGGCTTCAACAAACGCTTTCAAATTCGTACCAGTGAAAACAATATAAGCGGCAGCAAACCCGATTTGGGAAAGAACAATCGATGTTAATATGGCAAATCTCATTTGTGGACCATACAATGAGCCACCTAAATCACCATACGAACCAGCACCTATTTGAACACGAGTGTTGATCAATAGCATGAAACAGAAATAGGACAACCCGGAAAATAAAGATAATGAGAGAAGTGAGAAGCCATACCCGGCGTTTTGGAACCCCTTTGGTAGAAATAATACACCTGTACCAATGAACGCCTTGAGCAATAATAAGACAGCTTTTGTTGTAGACGTTTTATGGTGAGGATGGTGGTCAGTTGGTTGTAACAGTGGGGATTCTTCATCAACGATGACATCTTCTTCTCCTTCCTCTTCCTCCTCTTCAGATTCGTCTTCTTCATCTCTTAATTCTTCACCTGCGAAATGGCCATACAAGGTCAAAAATTCGATGAAATTCCTTGTGAAAAACGTCGGTTTTTTCAAAATATGTTTATTCCCATTGACTAGCTGTTGCCTTGAAGCCTTTTGGACCAAAAACGATCTTCGAAACCCACCAGGGATTCTAATGTCATGGACTTGAAATGCCGGTTCTGCCATCGAACTCGACCCACTTA
Source organism: Waltiozyma xylosica (assembly GCA_030581495.1). Lineage (NCBI taxonomy): Eukaryota > Fungi > Ascomycota > Saccharomycetes > Phaffomycetales > Wickerhamomycetaceae > Waltiozyma > Waltiozyma xylosica. Next base: position 152,173 of record JAKTTJ010000010.1, on the reverse strand, counting down.
CCATCGATGTGCCACTGAACGACATCGATCTTCTTCTGTTTTGGTTCGAAGCTGTGGCGGTTCTTTGCCAATTGTATAATTCACGGGAAATATCGCCACTTTGTAATTGCAATGAATTAAACTCGTCATCGTTGACATTGTTGTTTGAAGCAGTATGGATGGAATCAGCATCGGGATGCACAAGATGTCTTCCAACAACATCCAAAGTAAGCTTGTCTGGATTATCCACATCGATCTCGGGAACATTTGCACTGGCTGGACGATGATGACTTGGGTTTGGAGAATGGGATCTCATTGGTGATAATGCCCGTGTTATTGGATTGTTTGATCCAGCGAAAGAGCTCGGAATTGGATCAAGAGTAAGAGGGATGGTTGCAGGCGGCAATGCATTACTGTTTCCTGTAGTATTATCATTGGTATTCGATGTGTGATGAATGGTAGTATTGGTCGAAAGGAAGGATCTTTGAGGTTTAGGTTGATGAACTGGGTCTCTTTTCACAGAGGACGAAATCAACGACGAGAGACCACTGATACTGTTGCCTGCATTGAAAATGGCCCTTGTAGATTTATACGATTGCGATCCTTCAAATTTATCCAAATCATCTCCGTCTGCTGGGGAATGAATCAAGCTGTGGGTGCTGTTGACAGTGTTCGTATTATAGTTGGAAGTCTTCTCACGGAACCCACCTTCAACACGTCTTGTGCTGGGAGATTCAGAGTGGATGGCTTCAGGAATGCTAAACACTGATGATTTTCTGGTGAAATGCTTTGATGAGAAATCTCCAGTTTTGAACGTATCATCCATATTGTTGTTGTTAGAAGTTGCAGAGGATTTGTTGGCGACATTTTCTAAATGTGTTTTAAACGACGTGGAAAAATTGAATCCTCCATTGCTAGTATTAGTCGAGCTATGGTTCGGCTTATCTGATGGCATATTGACTCAATACCCAATCTTCACGAGGAATCTTGAGATACTAGGCGGTAGTAATTTGGATCTATTGCGGTGAAGTGGGTCTGAGTATAACAAACGAAAGGCTTAGACCGGATATGTAGAACAGCGTTACTGCTCTTTGATTTTAAGGAGTTCGATAAGGGAGAATGAGTCTATGATCTAGATGATATGTGTTTCAAAGGGAATATTATATCAGTCTATGGAAGGTTGACGTGTTTAAACAATTGTAGTAGTTAAGTAGTAGGTTTCATAGAAAAATCTAACATGTGGTACCTAACAGTTTGGAGTACAGAAGTACCTAACACAGATTTGAAGCATCGTGAATGTTGGGGGGACGAAAAAAAAATATTCTAGAAGAAAAACACCAACAACTTAATGTCTATTTTAGGCAACTGTTTAATTTGAATAATAAATGATTCGCGAGCAGCACAGTAATTTCCGAGACTCCTTTTCAAAAATGCTCAGGTCACGTTTCCCGGAAGTTCAAAAAACTCAAAGCTATAGCTTACCCGGCTGACAATGAACTGTAAACAAACAACTCATGACAAGCCGTACAATTAATTGCGCGTATGTTAAATGCGCGCCTCCAATTATTTAGAGTCGATTTGAAATGTAATAATATATCCAAGCTCTCTCTGTTTCATTTGCACTTACAACCTGATTTCCGAAACATTTCCCAGTTAAACTGCAATCCGAAAATCAAAACAATGTTCAAGAAGTTTTTGGTGATCTTATCCCTTTTACTACTTCTAAACCATTCAATTGATTATCAGGCCGATGAATTCGATGGCGTTAGAGAACAATGGAGCTATGTCCAATCGAATCCATATTATGTTCAAATAGAGGCTTATGTTTCACCTATTTATTCTTCCATTTATAAGAACGAACATTTGTCATCAGCTGTTCAGAATATCAAGACTAGAACTGATTCGATCTATGTGGATCATATCAAAGAATATGTTGATGTTGCCAATGATAATGTTATAAACTCTCCAGTTTATCAAACTGTTAAACCCTACATTTATGAATACTATGGGGTTTTGAATCAGCATTTGAGGGCGTTGAACAATTATATCACTTATTATGCTGCTTATTCTTCATATGAAGTTGTCAAATTTTTCAATCATTATGTTTTGGGAATGTTTGATTATGATTACAGTGCCAAACTTGAATGTTGGAAAAGATGTTCTTTGAAGTTTTACAACCATCAGTTGCTTCCTATTGTTAATGTTATTGGTGGACATACTGTCAGGTATGCTATAATTGCAGCTGAGCATGTAGAATTGATTGTTAGATACTCATTTGCGCAAATCAATACATTCTTACACCATTATGTCTGTCCCTTCTTCCAGTCTTTTATTGCTCCACATTTAAACCATTTTTATCAATCTCAAGTTGAACCACATTATATCAAATATGTCAATCCATATATTCAATCCCACTTCAAGCCATTTTATTTCAGATTTGTGGAACCATCTGTGAACTGTGTCATAGGCCAAGTTTCTAAATATTATAATCTGCTCAAACTGGAACAAGCTTTAGGTTTGTCTAAGGAACTTATCAGCAACTCATATAAGAATGCCTTAAGTTACTTTCAAGAAAAAGAGATTGATAAATCACACCAATTGCAAATCATCGATCTTGATGGGGATAACGATTTAGAGATCATTGAAGGTTCTAATGATTCCAAGCATTTATCGCTCGCTCAAAACCTCGAAGGATGGAAAGAATATATGGATCAAAGAATCTATTCCTTTTTCTCCGATTTTGAAAACGAAGTGGAGGAATTGGAAGAAGCTAAAATCTCACAATATCAACCTGAAATCACTCAATTGTTACAAAAGCTTTCTGTTGATTTACACCATGATTACAATGAAATCAACAAGGTCATTTCCATTATCAATTCACATCAAGCCTTTTTAGAAAACGGTGAAGAAGTCGAATTGGATTCCGCTGGTAATGTCATTGATCATCAGATTACCAGACAAGAAGTTAGAGATTTGTTAAAAGAAGGTCAAGATAAAGGTGGAGCCGGCTCGGAAAGGGTCAACAATAAACTCCGTGAATTGGTCTCTTTGATTGAAATTGAAATTGACGACATTAGACATACTCAAGTTGATACTTTTGAAGATTTCTACGTCATTGCTATTAAGGAATACAGTGAAAACATCATGGCTTCAGATTATGCCGATTCTTTCCAAAAGTATAACAAGGAAGATGCTGGTGATGATATGTCTGAATGGAGAGCCTATGCGAAGATTAAGAAGAATCTAATCAAAAAAAGAGACGAATTGACACAGTTCAAACCAGCCTTGTTGAAGTTAGAAAAATTATTAGGGGAGATCAAATACACTTTGAAAACTTTCCAACATGAACAAGGTAGTTATTATTCTCTGTTGAGAGCTAAGGCTAATATCGAATTCCAAACAAGGGAAAAGAGAGAAAGAGAGGAGTTGGAATTGATCGAAAGAGGGGAATCTGCTGAAAATGAAGAAGAAATTGTTGGAACTTTGACTCAAACTTTCCTAAAGGTTCTTACTGTTGGTCAAGATGCTGAAGCTGAACCTACTGTAGAAGTCACTGCTGCTCCTTCTGTTGACATTAAAAAGAAGGATTTTGATGAATCCGTCAAAGAAGAAGAACCTCTTGCTGATGAGGAAGTTGAACCTGCTGCTACTACTGCTATTTCCACACCTGAGCTCACTTCTGCAGAGAAAACCGAAGAAGTCACTGCTGCTGAAACCTCTACAGAATCTATCCCAGTCATTGAATTAGAAGAAACTTCTACATCTGAAGAAACCCAACCAATTCTAGAAAGTACTGTTGAAGAATCCACCAAAGAATCCATTGAATCATCAACTGAAAAAGAACAAGAGCAAGAACAAGAACAAGAAAAATCTTCTTCATCCAACAAACCAATCAAGAAAACTAGAAGCAAACTTTCGAGAAAGTCTACTACACCAAAGAACCAAACTGTTGCTGTTGCCGATCAAGGTGTTTATAAGACTGTTGAATTGGTTTAAAGTTGTTAACTAGAGAATATTTACTATTCGGATGGACTTTTTTAAAATGAGTGCTGGAGAGAAACTGCCACTGAATTTAGTGTTGTAGAGGTTTGTTTCTTCATCGCCGCTTTTATATATGCTTCTTTATGTGTTTTGTGTTTATATTACTATAACTTATGTGATTATCAAATAAACAAAACGATGTAGTTGTCTATATAAACTCATAATTTACTGATCAGCTTCAAAATTTATTTATACATGGGTTTCTGAGAAGGACATGATCATATCGGCTAGTGGATCGTCAGCAACTGGTCTCCCAAACAATGAAACCGATAAGCAGTGTAAGTCTTTAAAACATGAGCTAAGTGTTGTGACATTTTTTTTCTCTATATAATTCGTTAATTTGTTCCTTTGTTTGTTTCTTTGTTTCTTCACTTGCATTCCATTCGGCAGGTTGACCTCTGTCTTGTTCCAGCTTCACTTCTAGAAAAGCGCATCATACAAGGGCGCACACGCGATGAAATTTCCTTATTGGGCCAAATCAATGGATGTAGACACAATCCGAGTCCCGATTCAAAGAAAAAAACAATACAATTTGAGAGATCTTGTTCATGTTTTTTTGAGGTGACTGCACAATTTCATACTGTGAATTTGAGATGAACCTGCAGCGAATCCCATTCGACAATACGGATTGGGAAGTGTTTAAAACTTAAGATGCGCTGCTTTACTGCCATTTTTTGCTTGTTCGAAGACCAGTTTATATTTAATTACAGAGAAACCCACTTTGACAAGTTGAATACAGTTTCTAAACAAACATCATACCAACATAAAATCCTCAGTCCAAATCTTTCAGTCAATATTATACAATAATCATCGTTCGCAATGAAGTTCACTACTGTCGCTACTATCCTCTTATCCACCGCCGCATTTTCCTCTGCCCAATTATCTTCATGGACAACATGGACTTCTTGTGCCCCAGGTCCAGATGCCATTTCTATTACTACTACAATCACTCGTAAAATTGGTACTGTTGTCAACATTGCTGAAAACGTCGCTATTACTAGTTATGTCGCCAACTGTAATCCTCCAGCAATTTCTGCTACTACCATCACCAACGCTTAAAAAACAACATAATGAATGAAATTTTACATGGTTTGTTTTGAGTTGAATGAAAGACCGTTTGAAATTTTGAAAAGGGTGGTTGTTATAATACTATTGACAGATGATTAGAAATGTCAGGAAAGGTCTTTGTTTCAAGTTAAGGAGTTGTGTTTTATTTATACAATATTTGCTACTATAAGAACCAATCCAATATGGTTATTGTCGTTGTAGTATTAACATTTATTTGTTATTCTTGGCAGTTATAGTACTTGATTGTTCGTTGGTTATACTTTTTGGTTCATGCTATCCATTTGCTACAACGTTATGCAATATGAGCTTTTCCTAATATTTTTTTTCTTTTTCGTTTTTCAATTTATAAATCTTATGAAGTTTTCTAGTGTTTACAATAATGAATTTATATTTTGGTTTTTATTTATTATACCAAACAGTTGTCATTCTTCGTGTTGTAATAGAGGCTTTGTTCAATCCATCTGTATGAACATTCAAAAGGGGCTGTAATATTCAAATACAGCCCCAACGTGTTGGCACGTGCCTCGTGATAAACGTTTTACCAATCGCGCACGCTGATTGAGCTTGGTCAGAGATCGCGAACGGTCACTTATCTTTGAGTCATCTGCACTTATAACAAAGAGTATTTACTACTAAAAATGTTACTTTTTAATTCACTTTGATACGATCTCTTAAAAAAACAGCCGATTTCATAAGCCATCAACCATGACTAGTACCATTCCTGAAAGAAAGGCATTCGTGAAAAGAATAACCAATGAAACTAAGATCCAAATTGCCATTTCATTAAATGGTGGATACATTACAATTCCTGAGTCCATCTTACCTTCCAAAACTTACACAACAGAAGATCAACACGCTTCTCAATCTACCACTTCACAAATCATTGCGGTTCACACCGGTATTGGCTTCTTAGACCATATGATCCATGCTTTGGCTAAGCATTCAGGTTGGTCTTTGATTGTCGAATGTATTGGGGATTTACACATTGACGATCATCATACTACTGAAGATTGTGGGATCACTTTAGGTTTAGCGTTCAAAGAAGCCTTGGGCCATGTTAAAGGTGTTAAGAGATTCGGTTCCGGGTTTGCTCCATTGGATGAAGCCTTGTCTCGTGCTGTCATTGATCTATCTAATAGACCGTTTGCCGTTGTGGAATTAGGCCTAGTGAGAGAATCTATTGGTCAATTATCTTGTGAAATGATTCCTCACTTCTTGGAATCTTTCGCAGAAGCTGCTAGGGTCACTTTACACGTTGATTGTTTAAGAGGTAAGAACGATCACCACAGAGCTGAGAGTGCCTTTAAGGCTTTAGCTGTTGCTATCAAAGAAGCCATTAGTAGTAACGGTACTGATGATGTTCCTTCTACTAAAGGTGTTCTGTTCTGAGCCACCAAAAGGGAACTTAAGAAGGAAAATACTTTTAAAAAGCAGTTTGAGACTTCTTTTTACTGATATGTAAATTAGTTGGGTATATAGTATTTGAATATAGGGTGCACCGAGATCGAACTGGAAGATACCAAAGGAGTCTTGCACAGTGGACTTTATTTCTTTTTTTAACCCGAGTCAAATGACAGGTTCAACCCAATCCCATTTCCGGGGCAGTAGGAAAAATTTCCAGATCTGAACAAATCTGTGGCGTCCACAGAAGCGAATAACATTTCGCGAAATCTCGGTAACCCAACGGTCACAATTTCGGCGTACCCGATATATCGAAACTTGAAATCTTCCCAAAACCATTACTAATTCACCAACTCATTTTTTATATATATATACCAATCTTGAAATAAATAAAAAGAAATGTCCTTCATTCAAAGATTAGCCCATCAATCCAAATCCAACTGGTTACCAATTGCCTTTGGTTCCGCTGCTGTTGTTGCTTCTGCCGCTTACACTTACTCCACTTTATACTCCAACAACAGCGTTATTGCCAATGATACCGTTGCTTCTACTTTCACTGGTAACGGGGAATGGATTGATTTGAAGTTGCAAAAATTCGAAGATTTATCTCACGATAGTAGATTATTCTACTTTGAATTACCAGACAACCAAAAATCTGGTTTGATCACTGCTTCTTTATTATTAGCCAAGTATGTCACTCCAAAGGGTTCCAATGTTATTAGACCATACACTCCAGTTTCCGACCCTGATCAAAGAGGTGTCATTGAGTTCGTCATTAAGAGATACCCAGAAGGTAAGTTCGGTAACCACATTTTCTCCTTGAAGCCAAACGATACAGTTTCTTTCAAGGGTCCTATTGTGAAATGGCAATGGAAGGCCAACCAATTCAAAGAAGTCACTTTGATTGGTGGTGGCTCTGGTATCACACCATTGTACCAAATCTTACACCAAGTCACTAAGGACAAGGAAGATAAGACTAAGATCCACTTAATCTACGGTTCTAAGACTTACGATGACATTTTATTAAGAAAGCAAATCGATGATGTGGCCGCTAAGTTCCCAGATCAAGTTAAGGTCTCTTACTTCCTTGATGAACAATCCGACAAATTGTCGAATGCCAACGTCGGCTACATCACTCCTGATTGGTTGAAGAAGAACATTGCCGCTCCAGGTAAGGAACATCAAGTCTTCGTTTGTGGTCCTCCACCTTTATACAAGGCCATTTCCGGTCCAAAGGTTTCTCCAACTGACCAAGGTGAAGTTGAAGGTGCTTTGAAGGAGTTAGGTTTCACTAAGGAAACTGTCTTCAAGTTCTAAGAGCAAGAAACAACTGCTTAGATTATGGAGAGTAAATTTTAGAATTGGTAGAGAGAACAGCTTTATAAATTTATATACAGTGCAAACTACTAAACAGATATATTCATTAGCGTGCAATTAGGATATTTATATATTTTGTAATGATCATTTCATGAATTTGTCAGCATACAAATCTGTCTGAACTTTAGGATTCTCCAAAGTTGGTTCAAAATTCAATGGAACAATTAAAGATTCAAAGGCTCTTAGTTTTTCCTCCTTGATCTCATGACGTAAGTTACCAATCAACTTATCATCATCAAGCACATTCTCCCATCTCAATGTTTTGAAAAATTCAGTGGTTTTGAAAGTATTCATGAACTTGTTGATCTTGATGAACTCTTCGTCATAATAAAGATGATTATCGTTTTCACTTGATGCTGAAGGATGTTGTGGATTCGTTAATGGGATTCCCATAATTTGTAGGTTTTCATTTCGACGTGTACATTTATCCAAAGCTAGGAAGTTCGTTTGACTAAAACCGGTGAACGAAGGCGAAGAAGGAGAAGAAGAGGCTGGAAGGAAAGTTGATGTTGATTTCTCGTCATCTGATAATGAAAGTGAGACCTCATCTTCGTTAATTGCAGAGTCTTTTGGTCTTTCATTTGTATCTAATTCTAGTTTGTCCTTGTTGTCGTTGTTACTCTCTTCAGTTGGTTCTGATTCATCCAAGTCTAGATCGATCTCTTCGGAGTTCTTACAGACTTTCTTTATATCAATTGGTCCAGCTTCACCAGCGGTACTTAGCTTCCTTTTACTCGCCGTCAATGATTCTTCATGTTTAACAACGGCATCAAATTTTACATGCAAATGAGCTGCAAACCAATAATTCGGTTTCAATTTCGTCAAAAGATCCCAATGGAATTTAGAACCTAATTGATCCCTGTTAATATCATCTTTGAAATAAGGCTTCACTCTCAATAACCTTTGAACATCTCCATAATCTGTAACACTCACAGGCCAATCGTGGGACACCAAACAGTTCAAATTCAAATCGGGATACAACAACAGTTTTAACTGATCTTCGAATCTCGTATGATAACAACTCCTAACATCTGTCCCATTCAATGGAATCTTCTCATAATGAGGTTTATAAAAATCAAAATATTTGAAGATCCCAGAAATACCACCAATTTTTAAACCTTTATACCAAATAACATTACTGAACCCCATATAATAGACATTCTCACAAACCCAGCCACCATAAGGTAATTCCAAAAGGAAATCTGAAGCTTCATGATTCCCACCAATGAAAATGGTCAATATTGGAACTTTCAATTTCCCCGTGTAATAATCATGAAAATCCCCTAATTTCTTGTATTTGTCAGGGACATTTAACGACGGGAAATCACTCGGGGATCTTAACGATTGAAAATCACCACATACAATCAGTAATTCTGGTTGATCTGCTTCAGGGAGTTGTTGTAGTTGTTTGTAAATCTTGGTTAATTCACCATGACAACAGCCCTGGACTGCTATTTTGAGTGTAGTTTCTGGCATTATACTGATAGATGATTATTTACATGGATCTAATCAACTGTCGGCTTATTACAATATTTGTGTCCCAAGTTGTTGTATTGTTGTTTATGATAATTTTCGTTTTTGTGCCCTGCGCCAGGTCTTGTTAAACAGGAAAAATTCGTTTTTACATACATGCATGACTTTGCATGGCTTCTTTCATATTTTCCTATCTTATGGTTGAACCTTTAGTTCTTCATATCTTAGAAGATATTCTTTCATATTCACGAAACTAAGTTCAAATTTCTCTTGAATCTAACTCTATGTGATACACACCTTTCCTCTTCAACATCTTTGTCATTTGTAAAGAATTTAAATCTGTCTTGCATTACCTTGCATTACGTCTGAGCATCGCAAGGGATTTTGTCCGAAAAATTCACATTCACTAATTCCTGCTGCCCCGACCACAGGCATCGGTCCCCTCCTAAGAAAAATTTTGATGCTACAAAAAAAATTACCATATCTACAGGCCGTGGGTAATCCCATATCTGTCTCCTTATTTTTTTTACACCGACAACTGAACTACTTTACACATATATATCCCAACGATGGCCAAATCCAGAGGAAGAAGAAATAACAAGAAAGAAGACAAACCAGTCACCAAGGAATCTTTCGCTAGTGACGACGAAACAACCCAAAAATCTCAAAATGATCAATTCCAAACCGAACAAACAGAATCCACCAATGCTAATGAACCAAACACTTTCTTCGGTTTAGTCGATGCCACCGAATTAGATTATTTCAAGACTGCAGAATCCACTCTAAATGCTAATGTTTTCGAAAATGATGAAGATCGTGGGAATTTCGTTACTTCTGTGTTGGAAGAAAGTAAAGGCAAAGAATTAAAATTGGTTACCAATCAGATTTGTTCTAAATTAGTCGAAAGATTGATTTTACATTGTACAGATGCTCAATTGAAGCAACTTTTCAAGGATTTCAATGGACATTACAAATCTTTAATTTATCATAAATATGCCTCCCATTGTATTGAAACTTTATTGGTTCGTGTTGCATCTTTGATTGAAAGAGAAATGTTACATCCTGAAGAAATTGACATGGAAGAACAATATGTCAGTGCTGAGAATCTGTTCATTATGTTTTTAAATGAAATCTCCGGTTCCATAAACGATATGATCAAACATCAATATGCATCTCATACAGTTCGTCTAACCATTTTGATTTTAAGTGGTAATCAATTACCATCCAGTACAATGAAGAACTCCACATTACGTTCCAAACGTTCCAAGATTGCAAGAAAGATGATTGATATCAAAGACAATGAAGATTTCAACAAATCTTTCCAAACCCCAACTTCTTTCAGAGATGAATTGGCCAAATTCATTAATACTATTAGGAAAACTTTAGATTTGAAAAAAGCCAGAGAATATTCAATTGACAAAGTTGCTTCTCCTGTTTTACAATTGTTAATCCAAGTTGAAGGTTTAGTTGATCGTGAAAGACCAATTTTCCACACTGTTTTCTTACCAGCTGACCAACCAAAGGATCAAAAGGAGGAATCCTTCATGGAATATTTATTATCTGATGCTATTGGTTCTCATTTCTTGCAACATTGTATCGAACATACCAAGACTAAATACGTTGAAAGACTGTTCAATTTCTACATGAAAGACCGTGTTTTGAAGTTGGTCAAGAGATCCAAGAGTGGTGATTTCATTATTATGGCTCTTTTGAAAAACCTCAAACAAAACGAAGTGAAATTCATCCTTTTACAACTCATTCCAGAATTCAACCAATTGATTGATATGAACATTGAAATTGGTATTACTATCATTGAAGCTTCTGAAAAATTCGGTAATTTCAAAAAGGAAATCATCATTGAACAATTAACTGAAAAGATCGATGCTTCTGAAGATCTATTGGAATACTTCCTCAAATTATCCACCTCCACATTAGGTAACTCCAAAGATGACGACTGGCCAACTTTAGAAGAACGTAAACGCACAGAATTCTTGATTAAGCTGATCAGTTATGATGATGGCTTTTTAGGGAAGATTGTTGGTAATTTATTGGATCAATTGGCTCAAGATAAGTTTTTGTTGATGTGTAAACACAGTGTTTTCTCCAGATTGATTGAAACTATCATGCAACAAGCAGAAAGATTAACACCAATCCAAAAGAGAAGATTATTGAACTTGTTTGCTGATAATATTGCAGACTTGTCAATGAACGTTTATGCTTCTCATATCGTTGATAAACTTTGGAATTTCACATTTAAGTTAAAGAACTATAAGGAACGTTTTGCAAATGAAATGAACGAGGCCAAGGATAAAATGAAGGAATCCAACTATGGTAGATTAGTTTGGAAGAACTGGGGGATGGAAAAATACGTTAGAAAGAGATTTGACTGGGATTATATGATCAAACAAGAAGAATTTGAATGGGCTAAGAAACAAGCTGAATTGAATCCAAAACCTTCTCCAAAGGCTGCTGAGGATCAGAAAAATGATCACAAGAACCATAATGTTAAGGGGTTCAATGATAGAAAGAGAAGACACGAAGAAGGCAACACCGCTACTGGAGAACAAAAAGAAGATAACAAGAAGCAAAAGATTAGAGGTCGTGGTCGTAGATAGGAGCTAAGGTCTATAGTTAGTCTTACAATATAAAACAAGTTTATCATTTTATGTTCATTGACGTCGATAAAGGAATTCAAACATTCTTTGTAATATCATTTATAATTACTATAATATACAGATCATTTCACGCGCCGAAGGACTAATTATATTGCATGTATCTGGAAGTAGAAGAGAACTTAGAGTTACCCTTAATAACCTTATCAACGGCCTTCAAGAAATCCTTTTCAGTGGCAACTTTTCTTCTTTCTCTAATAGCAAACATACCAGCTTCAGTACAAACAGATCTTAATTCAGCACCAGTGGAATTAGGACATAATCTGGAGATTAATTCCCATCTGATATCTCTTTCAACACTCATAGCCTTGGAATGAATTCTAAAAATATTAGCACGGCCTTCCAAATCAGGTAAAGAGAATTCCACCTTTCTATCAATTCTACCAGGTCTCAAAAGGGCTGGATCTAATGTATTTGGTCTATTGGTGGCAAACATAACTTTAATATTCCCTCTTGGATCAAAACCATCCAATTGTGTAATTAATTCCAACATGGTTCTTTGAACTTCATTATCACCACCGGCACCATCATCAACTCTTGCACCACCAATAGCATCAACTTCATCGAAAAAGATGATACAAGCTTTTTTGGTTCTAGCCATTTCAAACAATTCTCTAACCATTCTTGCACCTTCACCAACATATTTTTGCACTAATTCAGACCCAATAACTCTAATGAAAGTGGCATCGGTTCTATTTGCGACTGCTCTTGCACAAAGGGTTTTACCTGTACCCGGTGGACCATATAGTAAAATACCCTTTGGTGGATCAATCCCTAGTTTGACGAATCTTTCAGGAGATAATAATGGTAATTCAACAACTTCTCTTAATTTTTCAATTTGTTCTTTACAACCACCAATATCACTATATGTAACATCTGGTTTTTCTTCAACGGTCATCATTGTGACACTTGGATCAATTTTTGGTGGCAATGGAAGTTGAATTTCATATTTGGTACGATCAACACCAACTCTCATAGCTTCTTCAATATCAGTTGGTGAGACCTTTTCACCTAGGGCAACAACAAATTTAGCTATTTGTTTAATGTTAATCACATATTTGGATTTATCTTCACCTTCATTAGATTTGATGATCTTAGTACAACGGGCGACTTGTAATGGTTGTTCTTCTTCCATACGTTGTTTATCAGCCATAACATCCCATAAATGAGGTGGCGCTAAACCTGTGTTCGACTCTTTGACACCAACCTTTTCTTTGATCTTGGAATCTAATTCCTTGATACCATTCTCCACTTCTTTGATAGTCTTAGCATATGGTGCGATACCCTTTTATTATTGCAATTGTTAGTATATCACATTGATTGAGCTTTTGGTGGCAAGATTCCACGTTGTTGGCGTTGTGCACATACATAAGTTCTTAAAACCTGAATATCACCTTCACTCAATGGAACGATTTTTTCATCTTCTTTGGCGATTTCTTCTTCATCTGGGGCAATGTATTTATCCCAATCGGCTTTTGGAGGCATTGTTTTTGTTTATATTGTTGGATTTAAATTTAAGATGCTAATAAGGAATTACACATTCGCCTTCCTATGCACTGTTAGTAGCATTTCCCAGTTTTTTGGAAACGCCATGGTCTTGCAGATCTGTCCCGATCTTTGGAATATATATTATGTAAGAAAATTGGCCAAAACATATCCGAGGAACTGCGAGAAGAGCAGGTGACTTGACTTGACATTAATTGAATTCCGACCACATTGGGCTGACTTACCAGTTGTTTTCCTAATAGCGAAACTTTGAAAAATAGATAGTTGGTTAATTGTGCTTTTTAATTGTCTCTAAATTCTTAAAAATTTATCTTTAACCCCTCAGTTCCCAAGGTTTTCAAGTAAACTGCACTGTATATTATAAGCTTTCACCTGAGGCTAATAGATTATTAATCACATTGCACCTGGTAGAGTAATTGTGAATTTGAAAGTCTATGTAACCTTGGTGATTCGTGATACAATCGACAATAAAGGTGTAGAAATAATACTCAACTTACCAAAATGTTCATAAAGAATTGGCAACCCCTCCCTAAGGATTAAGTACGAAAATGTCTCATCAGCTAGAAGAGAGGCCTATCCAGGAAGCCGGATAGATAAACTGGTCAAACATTTTAACAAACAGCGATATTGAAGTTACTCAAAGGCCACAGCTGCAGACTTATCTTTTAATTTGTAATACAAAGTCTGATCATAGGAATAATATTCGCAATATATTATTCCGGGTCGCTGGTCTTCAACAAGGACATTTTTGAATTCATGGCCCAGGAACTGCATTCACATGCATGTCGGAAATTTTGAAATTTCCCACGTCTGAAAAAAGATCATAACGCGAAAAATCTGGAATCTTTGGACAGCTTATGTGCACGCGCGCATCAAATCTTATACGCCAAAGGGCAAATTTATTCAGTTAACGCGTCTACTATGGGCTTTCAGCGATTTGTGAGTGATCTTAAAGTTGAACATTCAAAGCGAAAAACCAATTACCATTCAATTGTCTGAAACTTTAAGCCAATTTTATCTGCACATAAATATGACTACTTCTTTAGAAGAATTCAACGGTGAATCAAGCTCAGTAACCGAACAGCAAACCCGTCAAACTTTGAAAGAAACCTTCCCTTACAAGAATCAAGATCATTTCAATCTAAAATTTAACTCCAGACCATATGACAAACAATTCAATAACATCTACTACTCCAGATTACAAGCTTTACGTCCACGTGTTTCACATAACGCAGTGAAGAAATGGGGGAAGGAGACTATTAAAGATCGTAAAGTCGTCAAGAAGGAAAAGGTCTTGGAAATTCAAATGGATGAACCTTGTTGGGTAACAGGTACTATTTATTGTGAGATGAAATACAAACCAAACATTTTGAAAGAAGTTTCAGATGGTATTGCCAATGCTCCAGATGTAAAGACCTATGCTGATTCCGACTTGGATGAATTATACTTGGAAGATGAATCGGGTAGAGTTCAATTAACCGGTGAATTATTGAAAAATACCATTCTCGTTACAGGTGTTGTCATGGGTGTTTTGGGGGTCCAATTGACTCCTGGTGTTTTGAGTGTTGTTGATATAGTTTATGCCTTTCCTTCGGCTCAAAAACCAAGCAGAGAAGCCAAAGGTAAGATTGCTTTGGTTTCAGGGCTAGAGTTCAATGGGTTGGAAGATTACAGATACGATTTGTTGCTGGAATATCTTACTGGTGAGTTATCTGGTGAGATTTGCCAAGAACAGATCTCCAAAGTTGTAGTTTTGGGTAATTCTGTAAACATTACAGAAGATGAAGATGGTGCCAATGAAAGTACTGATAACAAGATCAAATACGGTGCTAAGAACAAATCTAATTTCAGTATCAATTCAATGCAACAATTAGACCAATTTGTGGCTTCTTTATTAACTAGTATCCCTGTTGAATTGTTGCCAGGTGACACTGACCCTGCTGAAATCTCATTACCACAACAACCATTGCATCCATCTTTCTTTCAATTATCTAAACAATACATCTCGGAGACTGGTCCATTACGCAATTTGACCAATCCTTCATGGTTACAATATGACAATCTCAGGTTATTAGCTATCTCGGGACAAAACATTAACGATATTTATAAATATCAAAATTCAGAAAGTTGTACTTCTCCAACTTCAAGAATCGATATGATTGAATCAACTTTGATTTGGCAAAATATCATTCCTACTGCTCCTGACACTTTGTTCTGTTATCCATATCAAGATTCTGATCCATTTTGTCTTGCTGAAATGCCGCATGTTTATTTAGTGGGTAATCAACCTCATTTTGATCAAAAGACTTTACATTTTGAAGATAGAGGTGTTGATGTGAAATGTATTGCTGTTCCAGGATTTAAGAAATCTGGTGAGATTATCTTACTAGACTTGGATACTTTAGAAACTGAATTAATCAGAGTTTGTTGAAAATAAACAACAGTACATAAATCACAAATACATATAGACGTTGTTGTTGATACATTAAAGCTCTTTGATTGTTATGTTACACTGGATGATATGGATTCGGTTTGTGACAAGCTCACATGACCCGTTCTTAGGGTAATTCTTGGTTTGGACACAGCTCATCTCTGTTCCAACAGAATAGGGAGCCTTCCTATTTTGGTAGTTTTCTACCCTTTTTCCACGGCTTAAAAAAATTTTAAAAATGCATCGCGAAAGGGAGAAAAAAATAGAATAAGAAATTTAAATGGTTAGAAGAAGGTGATAGATATACAACAGTCATAGCGCCCAATATTTCCCTTTGTTGCAATTCCACATCATCTCTAAACCATAACAATCTCCCCAAAGATGGCCAAAGCTAATGTGAAATCCAAGAAGGGTGGTTCCAAACCATCCACTCCTTCTAAGGCACCAAAGGAATCATTGAAGAGAAGCCAAAGGGAAGCCGAATTAGATTCTGAATCTGAATCCGAAGAAGAAGATCAACAAGAAAAGTTGATTGATGAATTGGATGATAACTACAATGAAATTGCTGCTTTATTAGGTGCTCCTGAAGAAAAGGAAGAAGACGGTGAATCCAAGAAGTCTAAGAAGACCAAGAAGAACGATGTCGAATTCTCTACCGCTGAAGCTGAATTGGAAAACCCAAACATTAAGACCAACACAGAATATCAAGATTCCGAATTAGTCTCTGATAAATTTGTTGACCACAACTTATCTGGTCCAACTTTAGAAGCTATCAAAAAGATGGGTTTTGAAAAGATGACACAAGTTCAAGCTAGAACCATTCCTCCATTATTAGCCGGTCGTGATGTTCTTGGTGCTGCTAAGACTGGTTCCGGTAAGACTTTGGCCTTTTTATTACCAGCCATTGAATTATTATACAACTTGAAATTCAAGCCAAGAAACGGTACTGGTGTTGTCGTTGTTTCTCCAACCAGAGAACTAGCTCTTCAGATCTTTGGTGTTGCTAGAGAATTAATGGAATTCCATTCTCAAACTTTAGGTATTGTGATTGGTGGTGCCAACAGACGTGCTGAAGCTGAAAAGTTAGTCAAGGGTGTCAACTTATTGATTGCCACTCCGGGTAGATTGTTGGATCATTTACAAAACACACCAGGTTTTGTCTTTAAGAACTTGAAGGCTTTGGTTATTGATGAAGCTGATAGAATTCTAGAAATCGGTTTCGAAGAAGAAATGAAACAAATCATCAAGATCTTACCAAAGGAAGACCGTCAATCCATGTTATTCTCTGCCACTCAAACTACTAAGGTTGAAGATTTGGCCCGTATTTCCTTGAGACCAGGTCCATTGTTCATCAATGTTGATTCCAGGGAGGAAAACTCCACTGTTGACAGATTGGAACAAGGTTACGTTGTCTGTGAATCCGATAAACGTTTCTTGTTGTTGTTCTCTTTCTTGAAGAAGAACGTCAAGAAGAAGGTTATTGTTTTCTTGTCTTCTTGTAACTCTGTCAAGTATTACGCTGAATTGTTGAACTACATTGATTTACCAGTTTTGGATCTTCATGGTAAACAAAAGCAACAGAAGCGTACCAATACCTTCTTTGAATTCTGTAATGCCAAATCCGGTATTTTGATCTGTACCGATGTTGCTGCTAGAGGTTTAGATATCCCAGCTGTTGACTGGATCATCCAATTCGATCCACCTGATGATCCAAGAGATTACATCCATAGAGTCGGTCGTACTGCTAGAGGTACCAAGGCTCAAGGTAAATCTCTTATGTTCTTGACTCCTTCCGAATTGGGCTTCTTGAGATACTTGAAGGCTGCTAAGGTTCCATTAAACGAATACGACTTCCCAACTAATAAGATCGCCAATGTCCAATCCCAATTGGAAAAATTGATAGGTTCCAATTACTGGTTACATCAATCCGCTAAGGATGGTTACAGATCCTATTTACAAGCCTACTCTTCCCATCATTTGAAGACTGTTTACCAAATCGACAAGTTGGACTTGGTCAAGGTTGCCAAGAGTTATGGTTTCAAGATCCCTCCAAAGGTCAACATTACCATTGGTGCTAGTTTGAAGACTCCAAAGGATAACGGTAAGAAGAGAAGTAAGCATTGATTAAGCAATGCTCCAGCTGGTGTTGTTGTTGTTTGTATAATAGAATTATAGTTCAAATTTATAAAGTATAGCATTTCTGATAAAAATAGTCATTGTGAAATCCTTCGTAGCCCTGCCATCATATCTGATCTATCTGATTATTCTACCAACCCCATAACACGAGTTACTGTATCAATCAATCAATTTGTTAGTAAATACACCCTTCTGAAATCAGAAAAAAACATATCGTGATATACATACCATAACGAATCATCAAATATTCCATAAACTCTACCAGCACCTCTACATCTCCCACATAGAACACCGCCAATAGAAGGGTCACCAGGTCTTACTACTCTTGGTGGCATATTAAACTGCTGAGGAGGTGGTGGTGGCGGTAGTTGACCTGCCATCATCATCATAGGTTGGCCCATTGGTGGAGGCCCAGACATACCATAGTTCATAAACTGTGGCTGTTGTGGTGGAGGCCCTGTTGTCGTTGTGAAGTTATCATTGACATGGAGATTTGTGAAAGGAATGTTAAACAGAGGTTGAGGTTGATAATTGTTATAACTTGCAGCAGTTGGTTTATTGAAATGAACATTTGAATTCCTTGCAAATTTACCCCAACAATCTTTACATGATTTTTCGGTCTTTTGACCATTCTTGATCTTGTACCCTGTATTTCTACATTTGTCACAGAAATACCTTGGCGGGTAATCCCATGGTAGACCATTGTCTTTATATGGTTTGGGTTCTGGAGGACGTGAGGACCACATTGGAGTGGATTGTTGGTAGGGAGTTGATTGTTGGTCATGTTGTTGCTGTTGCTGTGGCCTCATCGATGGTGGTGGGCGACTTGGTTTCGCTGGAACATTGTTTTTTTTGTTATTATTGTTGTTGTTATTATTCACTTGGTATTGATATGAATTGTGCGATGTTGAAGCAGATGTGGTTGTTGATGAAGAAGTTGTGGAACAAACATTGTTGAAGGTGGTTGCTGCTTCGTAAGATGGGGGAAGATCTGATGGTGTGTCGCAATTATTGTAATTGGAATTCGACCTGCCTGTCATAAGTGTTTATTCTAAATTAATTGGAAGTTTGTATGCCGATGTTTTTTGGGAATTAATCAAGAGATGAAAAACTACTCTGTCTGTCTTTGATCTTTTTGTAATTGATCAATCCAACGGGACCCTGCGCCACTGCGCCTATCATATGTTTGAGTTTCCCCCATGACAAACGGCCCGGGATTAACCCCCCCCCCCCCCCAAAAGGGAAATATGACCGAATGTATCCAAAGCTAAACAGCTCCCAAAAGACGTTTGGTTGCTGGGTGGCTTAGAAAGTTTATAATGTACCAAAGTGTGACCCTTCTCTGATGACTTAGCCTGGATAGCACAAACTATACATTGGCTAATAATGATTGACCCACCTCTCATATCCAATTGATATGATCTATCAATTGAATTGGCCCATCACCAGCTTCCCGTGACTGATCAAGTGCACAATGTACTGTGCCCGTGGTAAAACTTATCCTCTGTTACTATCTCAACTCAATAGGTAGACATGATCTGCATAACCGGCCAAGTTATTCGAGGAAGGGCGAGCACATGTCATCTGTTAAATTAAAGGAAAATATATATATAAGCACACATAATTCCTCACAGTTTGTAGTATAACCAGCTACAACTAACTGATTTGACTTCCGTTCTCTTAAGCCACCCAACATCATCAATACACAATGAACAATCAACAATACGGTCAAGACCATCATCCTGAAGACTCTGAATTTGATGGTCAATACACAACACCCCAACATCCAACATATACCAGACCAATCATCACCCATGAACCAGATGCCATCAAATTGATCAAATATGCCAAACTCTATGATACACAGCCAGAGGGGTTCTATCAAAGCATGGTGAATGGATTTGGTAAATGTTTTGGTAGTCTTGGTATCATTCCATGCTGTTTCTGCTTCCCTGCTCCTTATGTTAATGTCAACCAAGGTTATGTTGGTTTGATTACTAAATTTGGTGAATTGGCAAGAGTTGTTGATCCAGGTTCTACTTATGTCAACCCTTTCAGTGAGAGCATTTATCAAGTTTCCATCAAGACGGAAGTGCAGGATATTCCAAACCAAGCATGTTTGACTAAGGATAACGTTATAGTGAACTTGAAATCTGTCATTTATTACAATATCATTGATCCACAAAAGGCAGTGTTTGGCATCAGTGATATTCATAACGCTATGAGTGAAAGAACACAGACTACACTACGTGATGTTATTGGGTCTCGCTTACTCCAAGAAGTCATTGAACGTCGTGAACAAATCGCTGAAGCCATCCAAGAGATCATCACTACAACGGCTGCTGATTGGGGTGTTCAAGTTGAATCCATCTTAATCAAGGATCTAACTTTAGACCAAGACGTTTCCAAATCCTTGTCACAAGCCGCCCAATCTAAAAGAGTTGGTGAGGCAAAGATCATTACGGCTAAGGCTGAAGTTGAATCTGCAAAATTGATGAGACAAGCTGCTGATATCTTGGCTTCGAAACCTGCTATGCAAATTAGATACTTGGATGCTATGCAAAACATGGCAAGATCTGCTGGCTCGAAAGTTATTTTTATGCCTGGCTCAACTAACGTTGGTGAAATGGGGTTTGAAAGTCTCTCTTTGCCGGAAGGAGATTCGGAGTTTGATGACAATTGGAAAACAACTAAGAAATTAACTACTGATAAGAAATCAGCTGAAGATGGTGCTGCACTTTTTGGAGATGACGATGTCATCAAACAAGCTGCCATTCAAGAGTCCTTGAACAATTGAGAGCTATGTCTGGGATATCGACTCGTTCGGCTTTAATGTCACATTTTTACATTCTCTCCTTTTTTTGTTTGTTTTAACTTAATATCTTTTATAACTAATTATGTAACTCTCTCCTATGAATCAACTAATTAATTAATATGCATATCAATTCATTCCATCGCTGCTGTTACTATATTAACATATATTTCGGTCATCATTATTGTATGTGTATTCATCATATAGGATTCATAAATTGTGTAGTTGTCGTATAAACGTTACAAATTGTGGTAAATGGGGCAACAACTTAACTGGTCTTCTCCACAAAAATGGCCATCAACACAAAGATACTGTAGAACATAGCCAAAGGATAAGCAATCAACAATCTGATATTGTTTACTCGTAAAACAGCGACAAAGATCCCAGAAGCAGAGTATGTACTCCATCCAATACTAATAGCTGACAGCAAGTAACCCAACAAGTTATTCAAATCAAGGAAGATACCAACAAATGAAATGGGAACAAGCGGCAACAAACAATACCCTATGACAGAGGCAGTTCCTGTGAAACTGATATTAGATTCATCACTCATCAACTTGAAGAAATAGTAAAGAGAAACAGTCCCAAAAAGGGCAACACCATAAATATAATCGAATTGAACTTTACCAGCTAATAAGAGGAAGGTCCCGAATATCAAACAAAATAATAATGGTCCCGCCATATCAGCATCTTCTCTCAATTCAGGACCAATAAACCCACCACGAGGATTTAAAACTGCCAAAGTTTTTAATTTGATATGTTGGAAATTAATCCCTATTTCTTCCAATAACGGAGGTTCATTAGGATACCCAGATGTTGAGAGGGCAGCAAGCACCCCTTTGGAAAGTTCAACACCATTGGTATTCATTGAACCTGTTGGAGCGAACTGTGCATCCATTGTTCCTTGGACACCACCAAAATTGGAGGATGAATATGAATTAGGACCACCAATGACATTAGGTGGAACAAATCCGCCTGTTGCAGCTGCTGGTGTGAATTGTGGTTGCTGTTCTTGTGGTTGGTTTGGATAGAAAGATGACTGTTGTTGTGGATTGTAGAAAGCCATTATATGATGGATCTTTTAATTGGCTAGAAATAAGGAAATCTTTAAATGAATTTTACAGAGATTCAACCGATACTTTGATTTTTGATCTGTTGTTTGTTGACAGTTCCAAGCTTTTTTTTTAGCCCAAGCCAAACAAATCATAAAATCAAACTGACTGAATGTAGATTGGAGACCGCGAAACGATCCTTATTGGGATTCCCGTTGCCTTTTTCAAACGGGCAGTTACTTCGCCTTGGAAGCGGAATGGTTTGACAGCGCGTGTGCGTACGGCCCGAGATGTAAGTTGGTTTACCGTGTAAACTTGGCAGAGTATTTGTATGCACTGATTGAAGTATTCTAAATGGATAGATAGTATTTACTAAACAGATATACTTAAATAATATACTAAAAGATGGGAATTTAAACCCTTTACATACATAAAACAAATCTTACCAGCCTCTGCAAGAAGCTGATAAAGAAAGAAGCAAACTAATGATCTATAGGTTTCTATAGATTTCTGTAGGTTTCTTCAGTTTTCCCCAAGCGCGGGTAATTTCAACACGCCCGCCCCCATTCATTCACTTGCGCTTCTCAGCCGCTGGAAAATAATTACAAACTGCTCCAAAAAAAGATCTCTTAATGGTTTTGCTTCGTTCTGCAATTTTTTTATCACAATTGATGTTACTGAAACAGTAGATAATTTTGAATACAGCTTAGAGTCCCTTTTGTGTTTTGTTTTGTTTTTGCCAGAATGAGGATATTGCCTAGAAGAAAAAGAAATGGCGGAGAGGAATGTCATAAGCTGTTTCTTCAGGTCAATTTGATAGAGGTACGTCTCCACATTATAATATTACATTAGCTTTTGAGCAAGTTATGCTAACATTTGAAAAATACACACAGGGGAAGAACTTAGTAATGTCAGATCCAAGAACATGTAACATGGTAAGGTTTCCGTTTGATTGCCAATAATTCGATTTAATTGGACTGGTTCACTAACAGATTGTGTATTACAGGTTGCAGGTATTGTATTTAACGGACAATCAAGGAGAACTCACATAGTAAAGAAAACAGCAAATCCCCAATGGAATTCTACACACAAGATCAGATTGAGAAAGCACAGAGTTCATAGCCAAATAATCCACATTGCTGTCTATGATAAGCATAGGAAGTATTCTATGTATCTTGGTGAGCTTCGACTATCCATAGTTGATCTATTCACAAGGGGAGGAAACACCACATTGACTAAAGTTCCTGGAAAATGGTACGATCTTCATTCTTCCACCTCAGAGGATTATTTCGTCACTGGTTCGATTAAATGCTCTTTCCAATTGGTTTCCAAATTGGACACAGCTCAAAGTTTCAAAAAATGGCAGGACCAAATTATTGATGACAATAAGTCTGTGAAATTAGATGATCAAGATCGATATAATGATACTGTTAGTGATGTTGAATCTCAATTGATGGTGCATAGTTTTGAAGATGAGGATGAAGAAGATGAGGATTTCCAAGGTCTTGATGGTATTCTTGGTATGACCCGTTCATCCTTAAGTCTTGAAGATTTATCAGTGGCGAGCACTCCGAATCCAACATTGAATTCATCATTTTTATTACCACCCAATAGTTCCCCTGCTAAATCGGGACAATATGATTCTGCTTCAACATTCTCCAACCCTAGTGATTACTCTTTATCTGATGTTGCTTCAATATCATCCAAACAATCTAAAGTCGATCTCAAATCATTATCTTCATTTAAAAAAACATTTTCATTTCATCGTACAAGTGTCAGTGGTGTTATGTTTTTTAAAATTATTTCTGCTGAAGATCTTCCTCCTTATAAGAGATTCATCAAAAAGGGGTTCGATATGGATCCGTTTGTCGTCATATCATGTGGGAAGAAGACTTTTAGAACTTCATGGAGAAGACACACTCTTACGCCTGTTTTCAACCAGAATCTTGCTTTTGAACTATTGAACTATGAAGAAAATTTCGATATTGTTTTCAATATTTATGATAAGGATAATATTTCCTTCAATGATAAAGTTGCCAAAGGTTCGGTTCCCGTTCATGAGATTAGAGATAAAGTCTCCAAAACAGGCACTTGGATCGATTACAATTTGGATCTAAATCTGTACAAACCGGAACTTCAATACCATCCAAAGCTTAGATTCCAAGTGATGTTCAAACCGTATGAAGAACTTCATGAATCGTTATGGACCACTATTCTTTCAAAATACGGTTCTTCTTTTGAAATTGATCAACTTGGATTCCTTGCAGAAGCGTTCGATATCCCAGATATCGATGTGACTCAATTCTTCAGTAATGTCAACAAATCCACTGAAGATTCATTAACGGTTCAAGAAGTCGTCAAATCATTACAAGGTAAACATATTAAACTCACATGTTGTCCTCTTTGTAACAAAAGGAAGACAACAGATATGGTCACACATGTGGCCATTTGCGCCAATAAGGGTGATAAGATGAAATCGTTTGCGACTGCAGGTTTTGCTTCTAAAAGATGGTATTCTAAAGTTTTGATCAAATTCGCATACGGGAAATATGCCTTGGGCAAAAACAATGCTAATATCTTGGTTCAAGATAGAGATACGGGGTTTATCATTGAAGAGAAAATGTCACTTTACATTCGTCTTGGTATAAGATTGCTTTATAAGGGCAAAGGTGTTGAATCTAAGAAGATTCGTTCGGCTTTACGTTCATTATCCATTAAGCAAGGTGCAAGATATGATTCTTCTTATTCTGCCCGTGAAATTGAACCATTTATTAAGTTCCATGGTTTAGATCTAACAGAGTATGAAGATGTCCAATATGAAACTTTCAACCAGTTCTTTTATAGGAAATTGAAACCTGGTTCCCGTCGTATTGAAGGTCAATCCGATAACATCATTATAGCTCCTGCAGATTCAAGATGCGTTGCATTCAATAACATTCCTCAGGCAAAGGAAATTTGGATCAAGTCACGCCATTTCACATTGGCCAAATTATTAGGAATGGATTCGTTACCTTCTTCTTGGGATCATTCTTGTTCAATTGCCGTTTTCAGATTAGCCCCTCAAGATTATCATCGATTCCATTCCCCTGTCTCTGGTATTATCGGTACACCTAGGTTCATCAACGGTCAATATTATACTGTTAATCCAATGGCAATTAGATCGGATTTAGATGTGTTTGGTGAGAATGTTAGAGTTGTCATTCCAATCCAAACAGAACATTTCGGTACGATGTTTGTTGTTAGTGTCGGTGCTATGTTGGTTGGCTCAACCGTATTGTCTGTCAAAGAAGGTGATCGTATTGAAAGAGCTGATGAATTAGGGTATTTCAAATTTGGTGGTTCTACAATTATCACTGTTTTTAAAAGTGGATCAATGGTATTTGATCATGACTTAGTGGAAAATTCCAAAGAGAAAATTGAAACTTTGGTTAGAGTGGGTATGTCTGTTGGTCATAATGTTTCAGTTGATGAATTTAAACGAATTAGAAAGGAAATCCATAATGATGATGAAAGATTGAAGATTATAAGAACTATCACTGGTGGTGATCACATGAAACCTTGGGAATATTATCAAGTTAAAGATGAGCTGAATGGAAATGTCGACGTAAGTGATGATGATGATGATGATGATGATGATGATGATGATGATGATGATGATGATGATGATGATGATGAGGAGGAGGAGGAGGAAGAAGACGAAGAAATTGACTATGATGAAAGTGATACAGAACCAGAAGAACTGTACTATTCAGTTTAGATTATAATACAATTTTTACAATTGATTCACATGGTCTTACTTAATAATCCAGTAGTTACTGTTATCTTGCATGAACTATAGTATTGTTTAGAAGAAGAAGAAGAATTATTCCACGTACTAAAATTAAGAAATTAATCGTACATGAGTCAAAAAATAACAAAAAAATTCTCCCGGGGGCGAGTCGAACGCCCGATCTCCAGATGACAATGGAGAGAACCCTTTACAGTCTGACGCCTTAAACCAACTTGGCGACCGAGAGTGTTTTGATGAAAATCGAGATCCTTCATTTCATTAGATCAAGTATGAAGATGCTGTAAGCAACTACCATCATATCAATTCAGCGTGTGAATCTATCAACGACATTGTCCCTTTAATTTGATTCTCATTCAACTTAACCCTAATTCTCAAAGAATAATAACCTGATTGTGTAAGGACCCAATTTGTAAATTGACCTGTGGTATCAAAAAGAAAATTTCTTGAGGCTGGAGAGCATTTGTAACCTGTTGCAACTTTGATACGGGGGGTCAATGTAGATTGTGTGTGATTCGTATATAGGATAAACTCAAGGGCGTTGTACCTAGCTATAGGTTTAATCAAACGTTATGTGGCATAAATCTTCGTTGAGTTAAGACCTTCATGGACTTGGAGACGTCATCATGTGTCAAAGTTCTTGAAGCCTAACACCTAGTACAGTGATAAATATTGGTTTAGTTTCTTGGATAGTTTGTACTCCCTCTATATAAATATAGATTATCTACAATAAAAATCATTGAGTGCTCGGCCACTTATATTTGGTTTTCTGGCCAAAACTCAATTTAAGATTTTGCTGTCTCATTTTCTTGACCGAGCAACATAACCTGGCGGATGACGTGCAATTAGTTACAGGTATACATGATACACATACATTGCACAAATATCAAGTACAATAGTTTGGCGGCTATATGAGCGACTAACCATCTAGTTTATTCTACAAAAAAATTTAATAGTTAACTTAGTACTACATAGATATTAAATTATAATTAGCAGGAAAATATTTAGAATACAACAAGAGCGTGTGCGGGCACATCTGCTCTTCAAGGATACATAAATCACAACGAGAGTAGAAAGAAAAAGAATGGCATTTTGCAAGTGTTCGATGATGCTTAGAATAAAAGATCCATAGTCAAACAACAACACATAGCGGCCAAACAAGCGGTCAAACAATCACCACCACCACTGCTACTTTGTTGTTGTTGCGGTTGTTGAACATAGACTGGTTGTTGTTGCTGTTGGTAGTAGCCTTGTTGTTGAGGTGGGCCTTGTTGATAGTAAGCTTGTTGCGGTTGTTGGTAATATTGTTGTTGCGGTTGTTGATAGTATTGTTGCTGGTGTTGATCGTAGCCCCTGTCTTGGGTTGGTGGTGGACCAGATGGGGCAGAGTATTGGGGAGCAGTGTTTTGCTGTGTGTATTGTTAGTAAAATATGTCTTTTATGATGTCATTTCATGAAAGTTGTTCCATGGTGGCTTGACTCGAACCCAAATGAGAAAGGGGCTTGCATTGCCACGTCTAACAACCACTCGCTCAATTTCTCTCTGTCACTCCCCATGTTTCAAATTCTATCAAGACACCTGAGTCAAAGCACCCGAAGTAAGATGGTGACTTACATTGTAATATTTATCAGCGGACATTTTGATGAAATGGAATTAAAATCAAAATTATTTTGATTGGATACCTTGGATTGTAGATTGAAGATAAGTGGTTTGATAAATAATGAACTGTTGTTGGCACCGCCTGCTTCTCAATTCTAAGAATGCCCAGAGAAGACGATGAAAATTCACCCTATTTAGGAAATATTCGCGAAGAAATAAATGACCCTCGGAATAAATCACACAAAAGAATGATCTCTATCAATAGGTCACGTGTACATGTTTACGGGTACGATTTTCAGATGATGTCCCGTGATATGAAAGTTTTTGGTCCGGCAGCGGGTGCCCTCGGCAGAGTTCAGGGGGGAGAGGTTAGCAGAGGTTCAGAAAATTTGAATAGTTTTGATTAAAGGTGCCTCAGGTAGGAAACATCTGTATCACTTAGTCTTTTGGAATATTGTAAAAAGATTTGCTTTTTATTTAAAGATATTGACAGGATTTCTTGGTGTTTCGTTATGTGATATTTAGATCTGAAACCCCCAATTTAAGGAGTAAATCCCGTGAACGTTGAACACTGACCCCTTTCTTGGCACACAAGGTTATGAGCGCTAGCCGCGGCCCCCTATTTTTCTTCTTAACTTGGTAGAAAGTGAGAAGTAAAAAGAAAAAACTCCCGATTAAGTTGAAAGGGAAAACAAAGAAACGACGAGTAAACACTGCCCGCATACATCTCCACGCCGTCCCATAGAACTAAAAGCAAATTGTTGTGGTTAAATATAACAGCCCATTTCTTGCTTGCAGTGCCCCCCCCTCCCCTTTAATCTCTCCACAATAGCTTGAAGCAAAATTTGTAGAGAGCTCTTGTCTACATTCGTTTCTTGGAAATCATAACCGCAATACTATTCCCATCCAGAGACTGTTCAATTCACTCATTCATTTGCATCGACAACAGTCCTTTAATTGCAACATATTTTACACATACACGAACATCATGAGAAAAGAACTACAGTTTCTTATTGGTGTCCACCTTATAATCATTTTGTTCTTATCTTATCAGACATTTGATCTTATGACACTTCTTCACGACGATTCCTTTACTGATGAACTTACTGATGCTGATTTAAACCCAACACCTGAAGAATTGGCTTCAAGACCAGAGCTAATTCCAAAGATTATTCATCAAACTTATAAAACTGACGATATCCCAGATAAATGGAAGTCAGGACAAAAGAAATGTATTGATTTACATCCAGATTATAAATATATCCTTTGGACTGATGAAATGGCTAGAGACTTGGTTGCCAAGGAATACCCTTGGTTCTTGGACACTTTCGATGGGTACAAGTACAATATTTCAAGAGCCGATGTTGTCAGATACTTTGCCTTGGATCACTATGGTGGGATTTACATTGATTTGGACGTTGCTTGTGAAAGAAAACTGGATCCTTTGTTATCTGTACCAGCCTTTGCCAGAAAGACCTTACCAACTGGCATCTCCAATGATGTCATGGGTGCTATTCCAAAACATCCTTTCTTCAAGAAAACCATTCAGAGTTTACAAAAGTACAACATCAACTACTTCGTGCCCTACATTACCATCATGTATTCCACTGGACCATTATTCCTCAGTGTTATTTGGAAACAATATAGAAGATTTAGAACCGTAGCTCCGAAAGATGTTCTTAGAATCATGTTCCCAGACGACTATCAAAAACATTCCAAGTCCTTCTTCTCCATCCTTCCTGGGTCTTCATGGCATTTAGGTGATGCTAAGTTCATCAAATCTTTGGGTGATCATTTGATCCTTGCTGTTCTTGGTGGGTTCGCCATTGCCTTTGTGTTCCTTTTACTCGAATATTCTCTTTACAGATGTCTTGTTAATGGTTCTTATAAGGTTGTCTTGAGAAAGTTTGGTGTTTTGAAGGACGATCATGAAGGCGGTGACTACCAGTCATTAAACGGTACAAGAAAGTTGAGAAAGAACTCCAACGCTGTTATTCCTAACAACTTTGAAATGATGGCTAGGAATGCCTGAGATTTGTTTTGTTATCCAATCCTTGTGCTGTAATTTATCCATTTTAATATAGTAACTTAACTTAATAATACGACTTATTTAACCATTCAATTCGGTCCAAGAGTGAAAGATATATTGGTATTTAGTTGCTATCTCTTCTTTTATAAGCTGGGATGATCGATTTAAACAGAATATCATCGTCTATTAAAGACCCATATGCCCAACAGATGGCCGAAGTTGGTTTAATATTCGGTATGACTAGTTGAAATGTCGAACTGATTAAGATGAAACAACTGTCTTGGTTGTGAGTCTAGGTTCAAGTTCTTGATAGATCGATCAACGACGGAATTAATGCTCAAGCTAACAGTTAATATCAAGGTAGGTAGTTGTACATAAAGGCGCTGACTTTTACCTTGTGTAAGATTCCATCATTTGTCAAAAAAAAGCTTGTAAATCTAGACAGACTGGTGTACATGCCTCAAGAAAACATGACACAAAATTCATCGACGTTGACGTTGGATGGATATCTTCAGCAGTGCTGGTATAAGAAACAGCAGATCGAACTAAAAAGAAAAAAAATTGGGTTGATTTACCAAGAACGTTCTTACATGTCAAACCTTGAACTAGTGCAACAGTAGTAGTAGTAGTTTACAACAGCTCAAACTAGTAACATCATTTAGCATTTAGTATACGCACAGTCTACGAGCCGTTGAAAAGCATAGCCGTGGCGTAGCATATGTGAATTTTCTTAAATTACTTGCATTACATTGCGGCCCGTTAGTGTTGGTAGGAAATCACGATGAATCTCTAAAATCTAACCTGGACTAAAATCGTGGCATATAAATTTCAACCAGTTGAAAATTAGGAAACGTTTTGTTAATTAGTTTGGAGGCAGCGGAATATAATTCTAGGCTTTGAGATACTACTAGATGAGGCGTAGCAAGTTGAACACTGATTTGCAATTCTTGACGATCTTGAAATAAGCACATTATCCTTTCCATGAGCTGATCCGCCTTTCAAATATCCTTAGATCTGTAACCTTCAGAAGATGAGCTTGTGTAATCATCAGATCTTTAACTGCTTACATATCATCTTTTTTTTCGTGTATCTATATCTGCATTAAGGTTAGATTGTGCATATAAATCTCTAGATTACTCTCACTCTGTTCACTAGCACCAAGCTTATATAATACTGAGCAAATTACTCTCTCCCTCCCCCCCTTAATTATTCACTGGGCGGTGATCACTGAACTCCATCAAATTCCATATTTCTAACATGATGTCAGCAAAACCAAGATTTTTTTATGATTCTTCGAAACATATAAATCGTATGCCGTTCTATCCAATATTTATAACGCGTCGAAATAAGGTTTTGCACTGAACCCGAAGGGACGCGTGGCTGCCCACAGATGATCATCAGATCTACTTTCTTTGTTAGCTCTAAATAGTCTTTGCACTGATCAAATTAAAGCATGTCAACTTGTAAATGTGGTGTCACCACCATCAAGATATCATGATCACTTAACCCACGTATTGTGGTAAATCTGGGTTTAGGAGAACGAACCCGTGTAACCTCATTAACACGCACACGTACAGGTACCGCAAAACAAATTTAAATGGCTGGCAAAAAGTCCACGAAGGGAAAAAAAAAATACGATGCTGCACGGTTGATTTTTTCCTAAAAATTAGATGCCAGGGGGCACCGTGTCTCAAGCCTGGGCAGGGTTGCTCAGTAGGTTTTTCTTGTTCCCCTGTCTAGTAATTCTAATCCTAGAAGGATGAAGGGATGAATCTTTGTGCGTGCGAATACCAGCTTTTGAATAGATGATAATATCTTGTAAAGATCGGTTACCATGACAACATTGCCCACCTTCCTGATTTAGTTTTTCTTCACAGAGTTTTGTGTTACCCGGGCGAAAACTTCCTATTAGTTTCCAAGCCTGTTTGTCCCAAATAGGAAAGAGGCACGCGGCACGCTGGCTGTAGCTAGAAATTTGGTTCGTCATGCGGCCGCGAGTTGCAGGATATGCACAGCAAGCTGTAGCTTTATATCCGTTTTTGGACGGAAGAGTTGTTCGAGACCAAGAATTCACCATTCGGTATGTTTTGATTATTCGATAAATTCTTGCAAGATGAAACAAAAACCTTGGAAGGTTTCTTATATATATATGGTTTAGAGTTTCCTCTGAAATTTGGCGACTTCGATTAATTACTTCTAGCCAAACACGTTCTCCAAAGCTAGACAACATCCCAACGCTCCTTTGCAATCTTAAAGTTTAACCTAGAATCTCATTCTTTTGCTAAAAGTCATTCATAGTCCACATCCACAAATTAACAACCAAACATTCTTACGACACGAAAGAAAAAGTCTGTTTTAATTTTTGGATCCTTTGAAGAATAATAGCCCTTTAATAATTGTCTCTTTCAATTTCAATCAATCCTTTAGAAATAGAAACACGGAACGAATCATAATAAAGAAAGCTTTCTTACACTAAACAACGCTAATCCATGAAGTTCTCCACATCTATTTTATTATCCATTTTCACAGCCTTGACCTCTAAGGTCATTGCTGACTGTACTTATGACCGTGGTAACTACTACTGTGATGAAGTCAGTGCTGTCGTTTACAACAATGTCGGTTACTCTGGTACCTATCAAGACGTCACAAACATGGATGAAACTTCTTGTTCATGTACCCAATCTTCCAAGTCTTTCTCCGGTACCAACTCTCCATTAGATGAAGAATTATCTGTTCATTTCAGAGGTCCTATTAAGTTATTACAATTCGGTGTTTACTACCCATCCTCCAGCTCCTCCAAGCAGAAGAGAGAGGAAGACAACGAATGTACCACTACCAGAGCCCAACACGGTCACCATGTCCACAAGAGAGCCACTGAAATTGTTGAAATCACCCAAACTGTTTATGTTGATTCCAACGGTAACATTGTCACTGACAAGGGTGCTGGTGCCACTTCTACTTCTACTTCTTCTTCTCAAGTCGTCGTCACTGCTGCTGGTGCCGCTGCTAAGGCCAACGTTCAAGATAACGCCAGCTCCAACACCAAAACTCAAACCACTTTATCTTCTACCCAAAGTACTTCTGGTAATAATGCCGGCACCTCTACTTCATCCAGTGCTGCCTCTGCTTCTTCCGGTTCTTCCTCTTCTTCCTCCGCTTGGACCAGAGGTTCTTACTACAAACCGGGCACAGCTGAAAATGTTGTCTTCCTTAACACCAAGGGTGGTACCAACGGTTCTGGTACCTGGTCTTCTTGTTTTGGTAACTCTCTATCATATGCTGCTGAAAACGGTGTTGATTCTGCAAGCTCTGCTACTACTTTGGGTGAAGTTACTTTCTCGTCTGATCAAGAATTCGTCATCTTTTCTGGTCAGAGTTGTTCCTCTTCTTCTTCTCAAGGTACCGAATGTGGTTACTACAGATCCAATATCCCAGCTTATCACGGTTTTGGTGGTGCTGAAAAGATTTTTGTCTTTGAATTCGAAATGCCAACTGATTCCTCTTCCAGTGGTGCTTCCAACCCAGATATGCCAGCTGTTTGGTTATTAAACGCTAAGATTCCAAGAACTTTACAATACGGTTCCTCTTCTTGTTCTTGTTGGGGTACTGGTTGTGGTGAATTGGATTTATTCGAAATCTTATCTCAAGGTTCTACCAAGTTGATTTCCCACATCCATGATGGTCAAGGTAACGATGGTTCTTCTACTGGTGGTGGTGGTTCTCAAGATTACTTTACCAGACCAACTTCTGGTTCTTTCAAGGGTGCTTGTATCTTCAACAGTGATAAGTCTATTCACATTGTCCAATTAGATGGCACTACCTCTTTCGATTCCGGTTTAGACTCTACCACCGTCAACACTTGGTTATCTAAGGCTGGTGGTTCTGCTTCCTTATCTTAAGTTGCATGGATTCCATCGAGGGTTAGTTGAGTGAACTGAAATGTTTGTGTTCCAGTTCTAGGTACTATGTATTATATTTTTGGTTTTTATCTTTGGGTTATTGTTTTTTTTTATCTATCTTTGTATATTAGGCACAGATCATAGGGTTGTTTGTACATTATTAAATAAATTTGTATTTTAGTTTGAAATTGTTTGAAATAGCTGATTCAATATGCTTTGCTTTTAGTTTTATCGATTACAAGCTAGCCATGGTTGAGAGTATGGATCCGACAGTTGAGCAACGGCTGCTGTCAAAATCAGCATCAGTTTGTTGTTCATGTTCAGAACTGGACTGTTGCTGCGCTTCGTTAGTTTTCGTAAAGTTAAACTATAGCCAATTAAGGTTTACGATCTCTGTTGCATCATGCATAATGGCTTCGTGTCCCAAATTTAGACCCAAACTTTAAAATTAATAACTACTACGGCCCAACGCGCCACTAAAACTAGAGATTTTAATATGCACTGTTAAGAAACATTATTTGATTTCAGAAAATCCTTGATATATAATTAAAACATACTTTAGAAGGTACAGTTAAACGACACTACTGGTTCAAAATATAGTCAGCAACTCTGAAGGGTGCCTAAAATTCTGCCTGTTATCGGAACTTACTGACAGTTCACCCTATAAGGGTAGAGCGTTCAAAGGAAGTGAAGAATATGAGTTCTTTTGGTCTAAACTTCTTTTAAATTCGACAAAGCCACTGGTGAGATATTCCGAAAGTAAAATAATTGAAAAAAAAACTCATTCAAAATATCGTTGTAGCACCAGTCATCCGAGATTATGGAACTGGAGAGATTAGATGAGTTGATGGAAACAATACTTTTGAAATTCTCAAAAATATCAAGGTAAGTATTGACGGTATGCCTTCTCCAGCCCCTCAGATAGCACACATTCAGTACTTCGGTTATACAAACATTATAATAATTGAGAATTAATTACATAAAACGCTTTCCCAAACGAGATCCAACATCGACAGAGACAGTTTCCCCAAATGACGTTACTGCCATGAATTTCTATGATCAGTAAAAATGTGGAATAAAAACTATCGACTTCTCCAACTGATATTTGAACCACCCATTTGGATCCTTAAAGGGTGGGTATAGTGGAAGTTGTCTTTCCAATCCTGTTGGTTATTCTCTCGATTATTTTTTCTCCCCTTATCTTCCACTTATTGCAAAACACATACTGTAAGGTTCGCTGAAAAAAAAATTCGATTTGAGTTTTGAAATTAGTACCATTCTGCTCGCCCTGCTTTAAAACTCAGGGAAACCGAACGCTGGAGTGTGGATAGTTTTAATTTCTAATAATTTATAATTATTTTATTTTATATAAATTAATTTTTTTATTAATTTGAAATTATATTGATGTAGATTTAATTACTTTTTATAATATATCTTAAATCTTGAAAAATAAAACATATATTTTAAATAAATAATGAAAACCACTAGCATTTTTATGGGCAACTTATTCATGTCAAATACACCAGCTTTTCAGTGAATCAAAGTAACTACAGCTTACGACATAATCTTTTCACCGCTAGATTGACTTAATAATAGAGATTGATTACAAATTAAACATTTATTATTACATTTAACTCTGAATCATATTTACAACACCATCGTCCCCAGCTTGAATCTTTAATCATTCTTAGCTGTTGTACTCGTTTGAATAAGATCAACGTCATCTTCATCATCGTCCATTCCTGCGTCTTCATTTCCTTCTGGGACGTTAGGTATCACTTTAACAGCAGGTTCATTCATTTCCTGTTTTTGAGCGTCTCCTTCTTCATTCTTACTTTCTGATTTTTCAACAACGTCTTTAACTTCTTCATCTCGAACCTTGATGTCATTTGTTGTTGGTTCTTCTCTGGATTTAGCTGTGACTTGATCTTCTTCATTGGGTATTTCTTCTTGTTCAACTGCATTTGTCTGCTCTAAATTAACGCCGGCTTCGGTTTCCTTTGTTTCTTCAACTTCCACTGGTTTTTCTTCTTTTTCGTGGGATTTAGTTTCAGATTCATTAGTTGTTTTATAACCAACGTTCAAATCTTCAACAAGTAGTTCTGATTCTTTAGTCCCCTCAATAGAAGCCTCTTCTTTCTCTACAGAAACAGCAACATCAACATCAACATCTTCTTCCGGGGAATTATCCTTTGTAGAAACTGGCATCTTATCTTTGGTATCAGAGTCTTTCATATCCACATCACCATCTTCATCACGAGTTTGCGTAGTAGGAGTAACAGATACAGCTTTAGTATCAACAGTGCTTCTTTTCCTATCACTTGCAGGAACAGAAGCGATTATACTTTCTTTTCTTTCAGTGTTAGGAACAGATGGCTTGTCTTCAGAACCTAATTTTGACGATTCAACTTTTTGTCTCTTTCTCTTTTCTTCCATTTTCTTTTCCTCTCTTTCCTTTCTTCTCTTCTTCTTAGCTTCGAATTCATGCCATTCACCAGACAGAGTTCCTTCTTTGATTGGCTCAGGTTTTGGATCCTCTTTGAAATAATCGTGTTCCAACGCGTCTTTACATGTGATTCTTTTCTTTGGGTCATATTCAAGCATTCTCAAAGCCAAGTCATAACATTTCTCTGAAAGGATCGATTGATACAACTTTCTAAACTGTGAATGATAAAGCTCATGAGGTTTGACCATTTCATACCAAGGAAGATCAGCTAAGTTCGGCCACTCTTCAAATGTGGGAGTACCCAATGTCTGGAAGATAACATGTAGCTGTTGAATTTCATCTTGAGCTTGGAACAAAGCTTTGTTGGTGAAAAGTTCCACCAAGAGACAACCAATACCCCAAATGTCAACTTCACGGCCATAATCAGTAGTACCGAGTAATAATTCTGGTGGTCTGTACCAAAGAGTGATCACACGATTAGTGTAATCCGAAGACTTCACGGGTTTAAGCTTTCTAGCAAGACCAAAATCAGCAATTTTCAAAACACCATTCCTATCAATTAACAAATTAGAACATTTGATATCTCTATGAATGACTCTTTTGATATGTAAGTAGTTCAAACCTTCACAGAGTTGTTTGAAAAGGAGCTTTCTATTACCATCAGTAAGATTCACATCAGGATTGGACAAAATGCCTGTTAAATCATGATCAGCATAATCGAAAACCATATAGATCTGTTTATTCTCCACCATGATTTCCAACAATGGAACAATATTAGGATGGTTAAATGATTGCAAAAGACTTGTTTCTCTCATGGCAGTGATTGGGAACCCTTCTTTTTCACTTTCCATTCTAAGTCTCTTTAGAGCAACATAAGCTCCTGTGACACGATTCTTAGCCTTGTAAACTTTACCGTATGTTCCTTCACCGACTTGTGCGATTCTTTCGTAAACTGTGGAGTCTCGAATAGATTTGAGAAAAGATATCTTGTTGTTGACGGTTGGTCTAGGTGGCGTTGTGGTTGAGTTTAAAGCAGATGGCCCCTTTGGAAGAAGACCTGGAGCAGTCGGCAGTGGACGATTAGGCGTAAACAGTTGTCCCTTTAGTGTGTTTTTTGATGAATAATTGGATGAAGATCTAGATGATGTATAGCTTGTTTCTCGTTGAGATTGTGGAGTATTTGGTGAATTGTTTTTCGGTAATGGAAAAGATGACTTTCTTGGACCACTAGGCAAAGACTTCATGCCACCAAAACCATTTTCTGATTTGCCAGTTGCTGTTTGCTTCCCATGAGTGTTTGAGCTTGGTGGAGCCTTGTGAAAGTAACTGTCTCTTGAACGATCATAACCTCTATAATCTTCTCTTTCGTCACGCTCTTTTCTGTCTCTTCCATGTTCGTGATGCTTATCATTTTTAGCAGAGTTGGAGGAAGGAATATAAAGAGATCTGGACGAGCTAGGTCTATAGAGATCTCTTCGACTTGGGGGTCCGCCTCTATGCCTTCCTCTGTCATCTTTTCTGTCTCTATTATTTCTATCTCTGTCACTCAGATCTCTGATACCATCTCTGTTTCTGTTTCTGTTTCTATCTCTGTCATCATTTCTTTCTCTATCCCTGTCACTATTTCGTCTTCTTTCATCATCCTTTGAATCTCTGTCGTATCTGTATTTTTTAGGATCTCTATCTCTTTCTCTATCACCTTCTCTTGCTCCATTTCCCTTGTTATCGTTTCTTTTGGGTCTTTCCCTTTCAGTTTCTATGAAGATGGTTTTTAGTTAGTATTCTATTCAATTGATATTGTATCTCAAGGATGATGTTAGTGCAATATATGCCTTGTTTGTGGCTGTTGGAAAGAGAATGAATCTTAATCTTTAAACCAAAGAACCATACATTGGCAGAAGATCGTCTTTGTCAGATCTAACTTACGGTCAGCCATATTTCCAAATAAAAAAAGGACACCACAGAAGAATCAATAAAAATAAATTAATTGAATTCTTCAATCAAATGCCGTATAATATGATTCTTAATTGTTAATCTGAATAGACTTCCCTATTTTTTTTTGCTGTTACATGTATGATGACATTTGTTTATATCAGTGTTAATTGGGCGCCTTGGATAATTTTGCCAGTGCACAGCGAGCGCCACTAGAAAAGGGCACCGCGACGCGAGAAGATGAAAAATTAGAATACTATCTTATGTCACGTGCCGAGAAAAAGGGCAGAGATGTCAAAAAGATCATGTAGCGATAAGCATTAAAGCTACCTATTAACGCTTCTTGTTCCAACAGTGACAGACTATTCAGAGATCAAATCAACTTCCAAATATTTTTCCTGCATCTTCAATTAACTAGGATTCATTTCTTCTTGATTAGTTTGCCTGGATTCACAATGCATTGATATTATCAGTACTTACGCTTCTCAATCGTAGAAGCGTTGATCTATGATTCGATGAAAGTGAAAAACAAAAGATCCACTGGCACGGAATTGATAATTGTATTCGTAGAGATGAGCTGTACATCGTTTATTTGAAACTTTAGATCAGTATTATTAGCACTGCGTGAACAATTCCAGTTAATAATGCGGGGTTTGGTGCAATCAGCCAGACTCATGCTTGTTCTACACGCAAATCCAGGGAAACTTTACCCCGATTAGGAAACTTGGTCCCCAAAGTGGACAAATTCGGCAAAAGATTCCCTGATGGGGTACTTTTGCGTAAACCATTCAAAATTAAGAATTCATAACAGAGAGGTCGGGAATTTTGATTCCTGTTTGTGATAAAATTTCCCTTCGTATCTTACCCAATTGATAGAATTTTAACAGCTATTCTTAATTACGGCCAAATAATTGGTGATGGCTATCAACAGGATGGACTTCTTTGGTTTTTTTGTATATAAGTCATTGACTTTCCTCACTTTTGAAACACATCCAATACATACTCTCCTCTCCTTTAATTAAATCATCAAACCATTTCAAAATGGAACGTTTACAACAAATCGCCTCCCAAGCTACTGCTTCTGTCCAAGCTCCTCCAAAGCCAGCTCATCCTTTGGATCCATTATCCCCAGTTGAAATCAAGACTGTTGTATCTATTGTCCAAGCTCACTACGGTGATGCCGCTGGTGAAATCTCCTTCAACACTGTTACCTTGAAGGAACCAACCAAGAAGTCCTACTACGAATGGAAGGAACAAAACGGTCCACTACCACCAAGATTAGCTTTCTTTGTCATCTTGCAAAAGAATAAGGCTGGTGTTCAAGAAGGTGTTGTGGATATTGGTAACTTATGCGTCACTGGTTTACAACACGTCCAAGGGGTTCAACCAATCTTAACTGTTGAAGATTTACAAGCCACTGAATCCGTCATTAGAAAGGATCCATCTGTTATTGAACAATGTGTCTTATCTGGTATTCCAGCCGATGAAATGCACAAGGTTTACTGTGACCCATGGACCATTGGTTACGATGAAAGATGGGGTTCTTCCAGAAGATTACAACAAGCCATGATGTACTACAGAAAGACTGAAGATGACTCCCAATACTGTCACCCATTGGATTTTGTCCCAATCGTTGACACTGAAACCAAGGAAGTTATCTTCATTGACATTCCAAAGATCAGAAGACCACTGTCCAAGGAAGAACACACCAACTTCTACCCAGCTGACTCTGTTAAGAAGAACGGTTACAGAACTGATGTCAAGCCAATCAACGTTACCCAACCAGAAGGTGTTTCTTTCAAGATGAACGGTAACATCATGGAATGGTCCAACTTCAAGTTCCACATTGGTTTCAACTACAGAGAAGGTATTGTTTTATCTGATATTACTTACAACGACCAAGGTAACGAAAGACCAATCTTCCACAGAATGTCCTTAGCTGAAATGGTTGTTCCATACGGTGACCCATCTTTCAAGCACTTTAGAAAGCACGCTTTAGACATTGGTGAATACGGTGCTGGTTTAATGACCAACCCATTGGCCTTAGGTTGTGACTGTAAGGGTGTTATCCACTACTTAGATGGTCACTTTGTTGACAGATCTGGTGAACCATTGACTGTTAAGAACGCTGTCTGTATCCACGAAGAAGACGACGGTATCTTGTACAAGCACTCTGATTTCAGAGATGACTTCGGTACCACCATTGTTACCAGAGCCACCAGATTGATCATCTCACAAATCTTCACTGCTGCCAACTACGAATACTGTATCTACTGGAACTTCTTACAAGATGGTTCTATCAGATTAGACATCAAGTTAACTGGTATCTTGAACACTTACGTTGCCACCCCAGGTGAAAATACCGGCCCATGGGGTACCACTGTTTACCCACAAGTCAACGCTCACAACCATCAACATTTGTTCTCTTTGAGAATTGACCCAAGAGTTGACGGTGACAACAACTCTGTCGTTCAATCTGACGTTTTGCCATCTCCACACCCATTAGGTTCTTTAGAAAACCCATACGGTAACGCTTGGTTCGGTCAAGGTACTGTTTACAAGACCGTTGCTGACTCTTTAAGCGATGCCAACGCTGCTACTTCTAGATCTTGGGATATCATTAACCCATCTTCTATCAACCCATACTCTGGTAAGCCAGTTTCTTACAAGATTGTTTCTTCTCAAACTCCATTAATGATGGCCAAGGAAAACTCCATCCCAGCTAAGAGAGCTCCATGGGCTCGTCACGCTATGAACGTTGTCAAGTACGAAGAAGACAGATTATACCCATCTGGTGTGCACGTTCCACAATCTTCCGGCGACGGTCCACACGGTATCAAGCAATGGATTGGTGATGGTACTGACTCTATTGAAAACACCGACTTAATTGTCTTCCACACTTTCGGTATTTCTCACGTTCCAGCTCCAGAAGATTTCCCATTAATGCCAGCTGAACCAATCACTTTGTTGATTAGACCAAGAAACTTCTTCACTCAAAACCCAGCCTTAGATATCCCACCATCTTACGCTACTACTACTTCTGAAGTCAGATTAGCTGGTAAGAAGGAAATTGTTTCCAAGTTAGATTCTACTTCTAGATTGGCTTTCAACAGCACTTCTGGTGCCTGTTGCAAGAAATAAGTAAGTTGATTGAATTTTTCATTAGATGATTCTATGGCTGGTCTATAGATCCTCACCTGTTGATATTCATTAGCTTATTATTATTTGTCATTTTCATTTATATACCTTATTGTGGTATTTTGTGGTAATTATTTATAGATTTTTTTTTACACGTACTCAACTAATATTAACTATTTTTATTTAACTTTTGAAACACATGTAGTCGGTGCTTTAATTATGGCGTTGTGAAAAGGCAATGCACAAACTAACAACTAGTAGTTATCTAAAAAATGGAGATTTCCCAAAGTAGGTGATCTTCTTAGTTTGAGTCTGAGATCTTGTACTAAACGAGAGCTAAATTTTTGAGATGCGGGATTTGTTCTAGTTGAATCACTTATGGATCGCGTCTATCATCAATTTGTTCTTTTGATATTTTAAATTAGTATGGTTTTGATCGTATCTCAAAAGTACTTTTCTCATAGTAGCCAAAGAAGCCTATTTTATTTAGAACAGTTAACTATTGTTGAAAAGCATACGAATACTAGTACTTGTAGCTAAATACTGGTAGCTAGTTAAAGTCGTTAGAAACGTTATCATCCACGCATTGACGCGTCGCGTAACAACAGCACACAAACACGTAATTAATCTTCCTCGGAGATATCGATCTTAATTCTCA
Organism: Waltiozyma xylosica; assembly: GCA_030581495.1. NCBI lineage: Eukaryota > Fungi > Ascomycota > Saccharomycetes > Phaffomycetales > Wickerhamomycetaceae > Waltiozyma > Waltiozyma xylosica. Next base: position 110,736 of record JAKTTJ010000010.1, on the reverse strand, counting down.
CAGTCAGCGGGATGTATGGTGAGCGTTGAAGTACCTTATTCATCTTGAATATTATTGTACGATTTTTCAGTTAAACTTCAATCGTTAATTTTCTAGTGCATTAGCGACGTCAGTAGATCAGTGTAGTACGTACGGGTCTGTGTAATGTCCTATAGAAAGATATCCTATCACATCGTACCATAATCAGTTTACTCAGCAATCACCAAATCCCCCAGGTAGCTGCCCGACCCCGCGTAATTTTCAGACCGCCGCGGTAAATACCATACCGTAACGATCTGTAAACCAAAAAAAACCGATTCTACTAAACATATTTAGATATCTCTCTTGACTATGGAGTTCTAATATTTGTATTAAGCGATAATTGATGTATACAGTATGTACGCCTGATAACCGTTAGCGGGTATATGTTGCCTGTTTCTGTAACCATATGGTGTCCAGGCTCCAGCTGCTCGTTCATGATCTTACAACGGCTAAGGGCTGCATATATATCTCGTTTAGAAGAGCGCGTTTAACTTGTTATGCCAGCTAAACGAAACGAAAAAAAAAAACAGTCAAGGAGTATATATCGCTGGAGAACTCCCTTATTCTCTGTTTTGACAATCGATTGATTTTTGTTATTCTCTTTTGTTATCCAACATCATTGTTCTTCAGAACCTCAAAGGATAATCCTTCTCCAACCAGATCATCTGAAAAATAGAACAAAATGAGTACAGTTGAAACATTAGCTTTGCTCATCAAAGCTTATGCTGAAAGTTTCTTAATCACATTTCTTGCATTACCAATTTACCAAAGAATATCAATTGTTGTTTTCCTTCCCTTCATCTACAATATCTTATGGCAATTCTTATACTCCTTGAGAAAGGACAGAGTGCCATTGGTCTTTTACTGGATCCCATGGTTTGGTTCCGCAGTTCCATTTGGTATGCAACCATACGAATTCTTTGCTGATTGTCAACAAAAGTATGGTGATGTTTTCGCTTTCGTCTTGTTAGGTAAAGTCATGACTGTCTACTTAGGTCCAAAGGGTCATGAATTTATCTTAAATGCCAAGATCACCGATGTTTCCGCTGAAGATGCCTACACTCACTTGACTACTCCAATTTTCGGTAAGGGTGTTATCTACGATTGTCCAAACTCCAGATTAATGGAACAAAAGAAGTTCGTTAAGGGTTCTTTAACCAGAGAAGCTTTCAAGACTTACGTTCCAAAGATCAGAGATGAAATTCTATCTTACTTCAAGGACTCCAACAATTTCAAGGTTGGTGAGAGAGACCACGGTGTTGTTAATGTTATGGAATCTCAACCTGAAATTACTATCTTTACCGCTTCCAGATCCTTATTGGGTGATGAAATGAGAAAGAAGTTTGATGCTTCCTTTGCCGGTTTATACGCTGATTTAGATAAGGGTTTCACTCCTATCAACTTTGTTTTCCCAAACTTGCCATTACCACACTACTGGAAAAGAGATGAAGCTCAAAGAAAGATTGCTGGTACTTACAAGGACTTCATTTCTGAAAGAAGAGCCAAGAACGATATCCAAGACAGAGATTTGATTGATGTTTTAATGAAATCTTCCACGTACAAGGATGGTGTTAAGATGACTGATCAAGAAATCTCTAACTTGTTAATTGGTGTTTTAATGGGTGGCCAACACACTTCTGCTGCTACTTCTGCCTGGTTCTTGTTACACTTGGCCGAAAGACCAGACTTACAAGATGAAATCTACGAAGAAATCCAAAGAGTTGCTGGTGATGAAGAAATCACCTATGAAATGTTCCAAAACATGCCATTAGTCAACAACGTTATCAAGGAAACTTTAAGAATGCACATGCCATTACACTCCATCTTCAGAAAGGTCATTAACCCATTGTCAGTTCCAGGTACTTCTTACGTCGTTCCAAGAGGTCACCACGTCTTAGTCTCGCCAGGTTTCTCCCACACTAACGAAGCTTACTTCCCACAAGCAAACACTTTTAACCCACACAGATGGGATGACGACTTCAAGTACAACAACAATAACGGTAACACCGGTACCGATACTGTTGATTACGGTTTCGGCTCTGTCTCTAAGGGTGTCTCTTCTCCATACTTGCCATTCGGTGGTGGTAGACACAGATGTATCGGTGAACAATTCGCTTATGTTCAGTTAAGTACTTTGTTAACCACCTTCGTCAAGACCATGAAATGGAGATTCCCAGAAGGTCAACATGTTCCAGATGTTGATTACCAATCCATGGTCACCTTACCAACAGACCCAGCTGAGATTGTTTGGGAATTAAGAAAATGATTTATTAATGACTTCACGAACTCCTACGAATAAACTTCAAAATACATTCCGTTCCATCTCCTATATTTATTAAAAGCTGTTTTATACATTATATATCTATTCAAAATATAAAGAATTTGAAAATAAGATCCATCTGAGTTTCATTAAACACTATTAAAAGAACTTTGAAACCCCTTATTTTTATAGCTTGAATTTCAAATTGTTTTATCTGATATACCAGGATTTGAGTTTCAGCTACAGAACCAACATAGGGGAGAGCATCTTATTAAGCTTTAATTGAAATCATTTTTGTGTAATATATAAATATAAAATGTAAGAGGTGTAACTATGAAACAAAAACACACGTATAAAAAATCAACCCAAAATCAAAAAAAATAACAACAACAGTAAATTAACTAAAGCACAAATGACAAAATCAGCTGCTATCTACGGCACCTTCCCTTTCCTAGCATCTCTTTTTTTCTTTCTTTTTAAACGACCATTATAAAAATCAATACTTACCATTGGTACGTTCGGTACGTAGTTTGTTTTGTTCCCTTTCAACATTGGCGTCAAAGGCAATGAATTCATGAAGACCCTTACCTGCTGGGACCATTGGTAAGACTGGAACCTTCTTTTCAATCATGACTTCCAATAAGACAGGTTGTTTACAGTCAAGGAATTCCTTCAACTTGGATTGAACATCTTCTTGCTTTTCTAATCTGATACCCTTGAAACCCATAGCTTCGGATAATTTGATGAAATCTGGGTTAATTTGATGAGTGTGAGCGTAACGATGTTCGTAGAAGAGTGATTGCCACTGTGTAACCATACCTTGTTCTTCGTTATTCAAAACAACAACCTTAACTGGGGCACCGGCTTGGACAGCAGAGGACATTTCCATTAAAGTCATGTTGAAAGAGGCATCACCATCAATATCGATAACAATAGCGTCAGGCTTAGCAACCTGAGCACCAATAGCGGCTGGTAAACCGAAACCCATCGTGCCTAAACCACCAGAAGTGATGAAAGTTCTTGGGTGTTTCCATGTCCAATGTTGAGCAGCCCACATTTGATGTTGACCAACACCGGTGGTGACAATGGTTTCCCTACCTGTTTCAGCGGCTAATCTGGATAATTCGGTGATTAAAGTTTGTGGTTTGATCTTAGAACCCGGTGTTTCTAATTGGTATTGGTATGGGTACTTAGCCTTCCATTCATTGATTTGAGCGAACCATGTTGGTCTTTCCTTAACTGGAGCGACTAATGGAATGAATTTCTTTAAGTTGTTAGTGACATCACCTTCAATGGCTTCCGTTGCTTGGACAACCTTGTTGATGTTCTTTGCGGTTATTTCAAAATGAACGATACCACCACGTCCTTCTTCAGCAGCCTTTCTAGCAACTGGGGCGAATTTGGCAATGTTACCAGTAACACGGTCATCAAATCTGGCACCAAGGGCAATGATCAAATCGGCATTTTGGATGGCCAAGTTAGCAAAGGCAGAACCGTGCATACCCAACATATCTAAGGACTTTGGATCTTCCTGGTCAAAGGCACCTAAACCATGGATGGTGGTAGTCACTGGGATTTTGGCCTTTTCAGCCAATTCCTTTAATAAAGCAGGACCTTCTTCACTGTTCAAGATACCGTTACCAACATAAAGAATTGGCTTCTTGGCAACCTTCAATAATTCAGCAGATCTCTTAATGGCAGCTAAAGTGAATTCGTTGGCGGCAGCCCTGGTGATTTCAGCTAGGGCATTAGATGGAATGGTAGACTTGATTGGAATGGCTTTTCTTAAAATGGAAGCAGTAACATCCTTTGGTAAATCAACTAAGACAGGCCCGGGTCTACCAGAAGTGGCAATTTCAAAAGCCTCGTTAATACGTCTTGGTAATTCAGCAACGTCCTTGACCATGACATTCCACTTGGTACAAGATCTAGAGATACCAACAACGTCAGCTTCTTGGAAAGCATCGGTACCGATGGCGGAGGTGGCGACTTGACCAGTGAAGACAACTAATGGAATACCATCACCTAAGGCATCAGCCATTGGAGTGATAACGTTGGTAGCACCAGGACCAGAGGTGACTAAAACGACACCAGGTTTACCAGAAGCTTTGGCGTAACCTTCAGCCATGTGACCAGCACCTTGCTCATGTCTTGGAAGGACGAATTTGAATTTATCAGAGTTGTAAATAGCATCGTAAACAGGTAAAATGGCACCACCTGGGTAACCAAAAATAGTGTCAACCTTGTGTCTCACCATCATTTCGTGGAAGATTTGACCACCAGTGAGACCGACAAAGGAGTCATCTAATTCAACATCAACGGTTTTCTTGTTTAATGGAGATGGGGTAGATTTGGTGGCGGCAGCAAAAGATGGAGCTGGGGTTTCTCTTTCCACTGGTTTAGTGGCTGGAGAGTTAGAACGAAGAGCAGTGGTGGAGAATCTAGCGTATTTGGCAGATCTCTTTGCAGCTTGAAGAGCACGACGACTGTAGGCAGTCTTCATGTTAGTGGACATCATCTTCTTGAAAGTTGAATAGAATAAAAGGATTCCCTAACAAATATTGGCTTGGTTGAGATCTGTGGAGTAATAGTGCTTTGGATGGTTTTTTTGGTGATATATAAATTTCGCTGATGATTCATCGATCCTGAATTTTTCACCGTCGCAACGGCTTTCTTTTGGTGGAGAAGTGAAGCTCTAGGCTGGGCAGTAGGAGGGCACGCGCGATTCCAGCTCTCCGTTCGGGACCTTCCAGTTAGGCGGAGAGCGCGTGTCTATAAGCAAAAAGAAGAAACGAACGTATGGGGAACTACTACTCTCAGCAGATGAAAAGTTTTTCAAGATCTGTGACTAATGCTATATTTCAAAGTAAGCAAGCTATATTCGACATAAGTCTTCCAAATTTTTGAACCTTAATATTTACAGCTTTTGGGTCAAGTACTATAATTTAAAGACTGATAGATCAATCATTCATGCTCCCAATTGGTGTCTCTGACCCACAGCTCCGGAGTCCCGCATGGCTGCCAAATCGAACAAGACCGGTACAGGCCTCGTGTTATTTCATGTTCAGAACTTCAAAATTTTGCTGACCCGTTTCAGGAAGATCTGATCTCAAAATTATTTGAATTTCTCCACAAAACGCGTAATCAACTCTCGTACTCTAGAGCTAAACTGTAACAAATAAATTACTAACAGAAGCCATATATACAAATAACTCTTCAGATTACCTAATATGTTTGTACAGCATATTATTCCCCGCGTTTCAAATTTCGGCTTACAAAAGACTTGATGCTTATACGTTGGAAATCAGGAATGTAAGGTGATCTTACTCTAAGCAGAAAATCCAATTAAAACGTTGTGAAATAATTGATCACCAGATACTGCTACTACAATTTGTCCTGTTTTTCGGATTATCTGCAAAAAAGAGCCAGATCCCCAAGACCCTGTCCAACCTAGCCGTTGATAGCCGAGTCCTATCCCAGAGTTTTGTTGCCGAATTTCCAATTATTTTGATGACACAATTTTCCTCTCTGCGGATAAAAATGCCGTGTGAATGAGATTTGTACATCCGGACATTACTTTTCAGATCCCGCTTGTGAATCATGGTCCATTTCCGGAAAAATAGAAATAATTATTTGGTCTGTTCCGCGTGGAAACCTCGGAATTTTGAAGATAGTATTCTCCATAAACACAGAGATTGGATTGATCCCAATATATAATGATCTTGTTTTTTAGTCACCATTTCCTTTACTAAATCAACCGCCAAGTTTATATGCTTAATTAATATAAGGATCAAGCTACTCATATTATTTGGGCCGGGCTATTGTGGTTCAAAGTTTTTGAATAATTCAACTGAACCAGACCCCGCCACAACTAATTCAAAACTGAGATTGACTCATAGAGGGAATTTCCAAAATCTCAAGAAATCTCAGAGAAAAGATGTTTACTAATGAGGTAGATGATTTAGATCGAAATCCATAGATTGTTGGCGTTGACACCAAATCATATATACATCATACCATTCAGTGGGTTGTAATATTTTTTTTACCTGGACTAAAAGTGATTTGAGAAAGTTATAACTTAACAAATTTTTAGAGGTTATATTTTATGCTTTCTATCGTTTTTTAGAGGTTAGATAGCTATTGTTCACACAAAGCTAGTTACCATGACAACTTCCGCGAGAGAGACACCTGTGCGTGTAGATAGTTGGAAAATTCCTGGGAATCATAAACAATTCCAATATCCAACTTTTAAGGAGGCAAAAGTTCAAAATTTTACCGCCCAACTGCTAGCAATGATATCTTTACGAAGATAGCCAACCGTTCAACAAAACTTTTGATCTCAACAGCATTTTAGCAAGCCTAAGAAATGAAGGTAGATCAGGGATCATTATTGGAATTCCTTCTCGCAGGATCGTTGCTCCTTTCAGTAACTGAAGCAAATCTACCTTCACTTATCAAAGGAGACAATAAATCTGGTGGAGATGTTTCAAAAACCTGCAGAACTGGAACCACGCTGGAAGAACTCATTAGCCTATCGTCTTGCGTACGAGATCACCTTGAATCTATTTCTTGCGCCTTTAATAGAGATCGCTATATTGACCATCGCACATCTATTAGTCCATTGAGTTTGAACAATGTTACCTCCGTGGCTACTCTGACGCTTTCTTATGTGAAGGCTGCTCTCTTGTTATTGATCCAGAGCAGAATTTCTCAGGCTCCACAGATACAGATTGTTCCTGTACCTGTTGTTGGTACCAGTATCTCCAGAACTATTGCTTCAAAAGACTATGTACTGACAATGATGAATTGACGCGCTTACAAACATACACAAGCTCCATTTGTTCTGCTTCCCCATTAAGAACCAATGTTAAACTATACACAGTACCAGATAATGATCAAGGTGATGTCTTCACCGCCAACAGCGAAGACGAAGATTTTAATGAAATGCTTAAAGCTGAAAATGTTGAATTGTTCAGTTCAGATAACAACACGTTATACCGTTCATTGATTGAAGGAGAAAAAGAGTATCTATTTGACAAGTTGTCTAAGATTTTTGACTTTAGGTCACTTGGAGAGACCTCGTCAAAGAAATTAATCAAACGTAACTGGGGAAGGTTTGAGAGAAATGAGGAGATTGATTTCACCAAGTTCGAAAGAGGTGACAAAGTGGAATACCAAGAAGAGAAGGAGTCTCAAGACTTCGTTTATCCAGAGAGATCCTACAAACAACAAGAAAATACAAACGAGATATCTGAACCCAATTTATTGGATGATAACGCATTTTTTTATGGAAAGAATCGTGATGGTGACAACGATGTTATTCACGAGTACATCATGGAAACAGCCGAAGAAGTGATTGAGAACGAAACTCAAGTCGATGAAACCTCAGCACCGGCTAATGCAACCACAGGTGAACTGACTGAGGAATACACAATTCCATATGACCTGGCCTATGATAATCATTGGTTTGCTTCCTACGATGATTCCCTCACTACACATTACAAGAATCCTCAAAGATTACAGAAGAGATCCAGTGTTCATCAAGGTAATTACCTAGAGGTCAATGCAAAGGATATTCACGATGTATTTCAAAGTGACTTAAGTGCCTTGATTAATTACAAAGATGACATATCTTTAGAGATGGTGGAGGACATCTTCGATACCTTTATTGATAAGGCTGAAATTTTTTTCACTGCAGCAAAAAGCCTATTAGGTCCCAACAAGTTCAAGACATTTTACGGAGCTTATCAGGAATCCACCCAAATGTTTAAAGCATACTCACCAGAGTTGCCAAAGAATTCATTGTGTCTAGACTGGATCCCGGCTACTACAACGTTGAACCTATATCAATGGCTAGGTGATACTGAAAGTATTCTTGAGATTAGTGGTTGTTACCTAAACACGTTCATTCAAACGAAGTTGAGTGGCTCATGTACTAACTCTGAATCTTGTGATTGCAAGTGTGCTAATACTAAAGGGTTAGAGCAATGTATTTTAGGTTATGGGAAGCTGTCACCAGAAATCAGCGAGAGAATTCAGATTGATATTAATACATTCTGTGAGGAGCCAAAGGAAGATTTCAAGATGACCACAGTAATAAAAACAGAAGACGGGTCCCCATCAGAGAAGATTAAAAACGACTTGAAGTTCTTAGAGAACATCAAAGGTGTTGCTACTTCTTTGGCTTTCACTGATGAGTTAGACGATTTCACCAATGAATACATCTTTGAGTGTTCGATGCAAATACAACCGGCAGTGGACGATCTAAACTTCATCAACTCGAAGATATTATTGAACAAGTGTGATATGCCTGGGGATATTACCGATTACTTGCACTTCAATCTTGACAGTTGCGATATCAAGCAATTGTATGAATGTAAGAACTTGTACAAAGGAAACAAATGTTTCAGCTTTAAACAAGATCAAAATCCTTGCAATAACGCTTGTTGTGCTGAGATTAGAATGGTACATTGCGCCGAAAAATACTGTGAAACCAAGAAACCCATTAGAGAATTCAAGAAAATAGCAAACCTTTTCTGTACTCGTTTCGCCGATCCTAATGTGACCAATGGTATAGAACCTTTCCCCGAAGTCATTGAAGATCTCCAGACTATTTCCAGTTTCTATGATCCTTCTGTTATATCTACCAAAGTTATCGAGACACCAAGTGCGACTGAATTTTCTAAGGTTAAGAGAGATCAGTTATCTGGTACATCTACTGACGGCAATAACAACAAAACGAGGGAACCGACTACCATAAAATACGCAAAAAACAAGTACAAAACTAAGACCAAGAAAGCCAAAAAACCAACCTCCACAACAGCGGAGCCAGGTCCATGTGGACGACCAGAGGAAACGGAATTTCCGACTGAAAAGAAGAACGGTGAAATGACCAGGGAGGAATGGGACCTATCTAGAAAGTATGGACCAATCTTGAAAGACATTGAGGATAAACTTCTAGTAGCAAAGCCAAAACAGAGTTACCCACTAAAGGAAGACTTTCCAAATCACAACAGAAGAAAGAAAGAACCAGTGGAAGAGAAACACAAGTCAAAACCAATCTCAGGTAGTAACGGTAAGACCCGAGTGAAATGTGATGAAGATATATGGGCAACGGAGGTTGGAGCACAGATAATGCTCAGAGACAGGGGCGATGATGTGAAGGCTAGAGTCGGTGAATCGATTTGTGATATTGAAGAGTTTTCTCCTGGTTTCGACTCAAAGAACTGTGACAGTCCTGAGGTGAAAGATTGTATCAAGAAAAGTATCCGAGACTTGAAAAATGACCCTGAACATTTCTGTCCTTATTGTGTGAACGATAACGCCTATGATGAGTGTCGCTGTGCATGTTGTATTGGTAGATATTTCAGCAAGGTCTGTTACGATCCAAATTGTGTTGATATTGCTGAGAGGTTGAGATATAAAAGATACGTCAAGAACATCTGTCATACAAAGCCTATCAAGAAGTATTTATTTCCAAGAGAATTTGAAGAGCCTTTGAAGTTCTCTGTAGCCAAAGCTCAACCTCTTGAAGCCATTGCTGTTGATGAACTTGAAACCACCCTGGAAAAAGAGAGATTCATTACAAAAATCAAGAAACTCCCAATTGTTGAAGACTTTGATCTTTTCGAGGGCTATAAGGAGTTGAACTCCAAACCCAAAAATGTGAAGAAAGACATCTTGAACAACATGAAGAAATCTGTTTTGAGATCAGGCGCAAAGTTTAAAAGAGAAGGACCCAGTTTGGACGGGTTAATAGTTAGTGAGAACTTGGAGCCAGTTGAGGGTATCAATGGAGAACTGGGGGCTGTTGTGTTAGTCAATGCAAAAGACTTTGAAAGATCCGACAAGGATTCCGAGTCGAAAGAAGATACAACTGATAGAATTTACGATGCTGCATTCGTTGATAGTTCTGTTATTGTTACCAATTCTTCAACCATGACAACACCGGCCGTGGGTGCTAGATCAAAGAACGACCCACAAGAGCCGTCTGTTGAAGGGGATGATGAGTACGACAATGATGATTATGACAGAAAGTTCACTGAAAAGGGGAACTCCAAACCAAGACGTTGGAAAAGAAGAAGAAAATCAGCTATTCGAAAGGAAAAACTCGGAAAGCCTAAGAATGACATGGAGGAAGAAGAGAAAGAAGAGGGAAAAATCTCATCAAAAGTTAAAAGCCAACAAAGAAGTGAAAAGAAAACAGATGAAGACTTTGAAGACTTCAAGGTGAGGCGGCCAGAAGTCAACCGTGTTCAGAAGAGAAATCGCTCGCGGTACAAAGCAGATGATAATACTCAAGTATTCCCACGGGACATACTTTATAGAATCAAACCCGAAGAAACGGATCTCCAGGAAGCACTGGATAAAGAAAGAATCCTGAAGGAACATTCTAATCTTAATGGTTTCCAAGCCTCCCCTGATTATGCTTCAAATTATCCCTCTATGAAATCATCAGGAAACCCAACGGTCAGACCATTATCCAACAGTCCTACTGAGAAGATCAAATTTGTTACGAAGACACGGACTATAACCAGACCTAGATCAACTATTAAATCCAAAACTCCGGTCATAACAGGATCTATGATCACATCGTCACATTCTTCCTCTGCTTTCTTCGAAACAGTCGGATCTTTTCGGATGTACCCCAATTCAACCTTATACAGTATTTCCAATGGATTTGAAACTCAAGATATCAGACCAATAAGATCGATACCATTCGAAACTGGCCAGGCAAAAGTTCTGAACCACACAGTCACGAGAACGGTCACTGATTCGTTAGCCAAAACAGAAGCTAGAATTATGAACGTTCCGGGAACTAGAATTATGTACAGTACAGAAGTCGTCACTGATACAGTTACAGCGGAGGACTGCAAGAGTGGTTCAATCAAGACCAGATTCCGGCCAACTACTGAAACAGAGACACATTATGAGTTTGTTTCAACAGAAACGATGACCAAGTGGGAAGACACATATACTATGGTTGTACCAAATACCACCGTTATAAGTTACAAAGATGTCAGTGTCACCACAGAAACTCTTCCTGTCACTGAAACTTCTATCAGAACCAAAACTAAAATGATTCCTTTGAGAACTGTCACTGAATGCGAGGAAAGTGATAATACTGTTACGAAAATCTTTACAAAATGGGAGACTGACTATGAAACCATTTCCGATGATGTATCTACTGTCATTTCTACCACTTATCTGTCTACTTTCACCACTTCTCTATTCAAGAAAACTATCACAAAATTCAAAAAATGGGATGAAATTACAACAACTACCACAAGAACTGAAACTGAGGATTACACGAAAACCAAATGTAACCACGAATACACAGGAATAGAGTGGGGCAGGGTTGTTTGCAAGGCAAATATAAAGTCGATGGTTTCTACAACAACCATAACAGAGACTGTCCCAACTTCGATGCTGCCATCAGTTGTGATTATTAAAACTGCCACAACCCCAGCAGCTCCAGCGATTAACTTGGATCCACTCATTATTGGGAGACCAACTCTTCCGATGCCCCATGACAGAATCCCAAGTAATGAATCTGAGAATGTGCTAACATTCAATGTGGATTTTGAAGATGAGGACGACGAAGATCATGAAATTGTTGTAATATACGAAGATCTCTTTATTGAGGAAGATTCAAAAGCTGAAACGCTTCCTGATGTTGAACAAGATTTCAAGAACATAGCGGAAATTAAACCTTTTGTTCCTGAGCAATTCAATGACACCAACCTGACCGATGTGTCTAGTAGACAGTATGTCAACAAAGGAAGCACTCAATTGAAGGCAACTCCAAATCCAAATCCAAATCCAAATCCAAATCCAAATCCAAATCGAAACAATATCGTCTCATCTAGCAATCGGTACGAGTTCAACCCACTTTCATTTTATTCAATGTGTGCGTCGCTATTGCTCATCGCTGTTACTTTGTTCTGGACCAATATTGAAGATGGGCATTTTATATAATAATGCGACGGATTTGATGATTATTTAGTTAACATGTTATGCTATATGATGTTGCTCGACTGAGTTATTAATACTTAGATATCCAAATGTAATATTAAGTTTGCCTAAATACAGGAGATATCTGAAAGATAGTACGGCTTGTAGTTACAATCTGCGTAAGGTTAGCTGTGAGCTATGCTTCAGACATCAAGATGTTAACCGCCCACTCGACACTTAACCTTCTCAAATCCGTATACGTTTGACCAACACCAACAAAAAGAATTGGGATGTTAGTGGAATAGACCATATTGACCAAAGTACCAATCATACCACCGACAGTATCACACTTACTGATGATGAAGAAATCCAAATTTCTCCCTGCACCAAACGCAGCATTGAAATTTCTAGCTTGTTCAATGGAATCAGTACCAACCAAAGCTTCACCAACCATGATGATCTTATTAGGATTAGCAACTTTTGCGAAAGAAGCCAATGGAGACATTAATTTGGCATCGTTATGTCTTCTACCTGCGGTATCCATTAAGATAACATCGAATTCATTCTTCTTTGCATAATCAATTGCATTACGTGCGATTTTGGCAACGAGGTCAGCACCACCGTAACCACCTTCAAAAAGTTCGATATGAGTCTTTTTGGATTCTGATGAGTTTTGTAAGTTTCTAACATGGACACGTAATTGTTCAACAGCACCTGAACGGAAAGTATCACAAGCGACAATAAGAACCTTGAAGTTGTTTTGTAATAACCAAAAGGCCAATTTAGATAAGTTTGTGGATTTACCGACACCATTGACACCAACAACAGAGATAACATATGGTTTTGGATTGGATTTGATATCTTCTAAAAGATTAACTGACGTACCTGGTGTAAGGATCTTGGTCAAAGCCTTAGCAAGGGCTTCTTTGGCAGTGGCTTCAACGGAGGTCCAAGATTTGGTCTTAGAACCAATTAATTCCTTTTCAACAGATGATGTTAAATGCTTAGCCGCTTCTGGAGCGACGTTCTTCTTGATAAGTTGAGATTCCAATTGTTGTAAAATTTTCTTAATATCTTCCGGAGTGATAGTCTTACCACCAGTAAACTTCTTGAAGAATGAGAATTGTTCCTTAACTTCATGTTTTTCCTTGGATTTGGATAATAAATATTCAATTTCTTCATTTAAATCTTTGACAAGGAAGTTACCCCGTTTATCTTTGTCACCGTAATTTTCAGTATTAATCTTTTCAGCAGGACGAGAATCAACTTCATCTGATGGAGAATCAGTGGAGAAGTCCAAAGAGCCAGCATCAACTGCTTCTTCAACACTGCCATCAGCACCCCATTTACGTAAGGCCTTACCACCAGATTTTTTAGTTGAGGAAGAAGATGGTGTGGTGTCTCTTTTCACAGGGGTAGTCAAATCCTTTTCTCTTTGTTGTTGTTCTTCCAAGAGAGTATTTTCATAATCTTGTAATTTGGCTTTGAAAATAGCATCGAACTTTAAAATTTCGTCATCCAAATCAGTCAAATAATATTGTTGTTTCTCCAAGTTGTCCAAAATGTCATCGCCAAATTTGGCCTTGAATAATGTCGAACTGATATCAACCAATTCATCAGCGTATTTCAAAGGAGTAAGAGTTGGGAAGATGGCAACACTGACAAAGTTTGGATTATTAACACGTGCATACTTCATTGTGTAGCCATTGTATGTGTATGTATTCACGTTGGAATCATTTGAAAGAGACTTGACTGAATCAGAGATGAGAACATTACTGATCAAAGCATTCACAATGTTATCACTGATTTTACGTGGCGTGTATTTGTAAAGCACTGTACCGGTAAGTGAGAATATGAGAAACTGGTCAATCATTTTATTATGCGAGGTTTGAAGTATGCGTTGTAATGAAGAGTCTTGAAAGTATTTAAAGAACTGTCCTGAGCTGATGCTCTGCTTGGTGTGATTTGGCAGCAACCCCTCCGTGGTTTTCAGTGTCAGAGCTATGAACAGAAGAGCCGCCAACGCGTCGGCGATCAACGGCGTCAGAATTGGAAAAACCAGTGTCCGCGCAAGGATTACCCGGAGTCTGCAGCTATTGGAAAGGCCAATCTTTAACCCACCCATGTGGTTATGCTTATTCTGTTGGATTTCAGCTTCTGTTTCTGTTTCTACCGGTCGAGCAAAACAGTTTCAAACAAGACATTTAAAATTTATTATCATTACATTATACAACAAAGGAACTCAAGACTCTAATACAAGTATCTGAAGTTAGGATTCAAATCACCGTCAAAGGCAATTTCGTTTTCAGATCTTGCAAAGAACTTTTGTCTGTATTCGGCAGTGGACTTCTTTTCATTCATAATCTTACACCTCAAGTAGACCAAACCCATCATGACGATGGCAAGAGCAGTGAAGGCAATACAGACAGCAGTACCTTTAATGAATCTTGGGGCATCTTGAGATTGGAAAAGGAAGACGGCAATGATACCACCAATGTTACCAAAACCAATTTGGAAAGAAGTACCAAGGGACTTTCTAACGTGACCATTGTAGTTCAAAGAGTTCCAACAGATCAACTGTGGCATACAGGAATATAAACCAGACACAGATAGGAAACAACCAGTGTATCTAACCTTTGGGTTGACAGAACCAAGGACCATGGACAAACCAATAATACCCCACAAAGCAGCACCGATGGCATATGGAGATCTAATTCTGGTTAAATCGGAGAAGAAGGCAATGATGTTACAAAGACCGAAAGCTAATAACCATGGATAGACAGAGTGAGCTTGGGCAGCTTGGGCATTGGTGTAACCAGACTGTTGAACGATAGTTGGAGAGAAGTAAGCGTAACCGTAAGATGGAATGACTAAGGCAAAGTAAGCAAGAGAAGTAAGAATAAAAGTAGGATCCTTCTTGAATTGGTTCCACATATCAGATAACTTGAAATCAACATCAAAACCAGAAGAAATGGTGTGAATTTCTAACTTCTTCTTCAAGAATTCACGCTCGTCTTCCTTTAAGAATTTGGAGTTTTCTGGGAAATCTGGAATCCAAAAGTATAATAAGAAGGCTAAACCACAAGTGAAAGAACCTTCAATGATGAAGATCCAAGCCCAAGAGGCAATACCGTGCTTCCCATTCAAATCATGGATTCTGTAAGCGATAGAACCACCAGCGGCACCAGCAAGACACGTGGAAGAAAAGAAGAAAGAGAATCTCTTTTGAGCTTCTAATGGAGTATAGAAAGTAGAAAGAACGTAGAAGATACCTGGGAAAGTACCGGCTTCAAAAATACCCAATAAGAAACGACAAGCGACAAGGCCGCCAAAGTTCTTAACGAAACCCATACCAATGGTAACAGCACCGAATAATAAGATGAGGGCAGATAGCCAGACATGAGGGTTGAAGATTTTTAAAGCCTTGTTAGAAAACACTTCAAAAAAGCAATATGGGACGAAGAAAACAGCTAAAGCAGTATTGTATTGATGACCATGCAAGCCTAAAGCCTTATCCATACCAAAGGCCTTAGCATTACCAACGTTGATTCTGTCGATGAAAGCAAGGAAATATAATAAGATGAATGGAGGAACGACCCAGAAATCAATCTTTCTCATAAGAGAACGTTCATTGATGTTATATTGGGCAGCTAATTCTGTAGTTTTGTTGATCTTTTCATCATCTGAAAGAATGTAGAATTGATCGTCTGCTGAATAGTTGGATTCAGTTGCGCTTTTTTCGATTTTGGCGTCTGCAATGTTTTCAGATGACATTGTGTGAACTAATTTGGTTCTTGTAATTGAACTATGATACTGTGAAAAATTCAGAACATTTTTGAGATTTATAATGGGATGATCTTATTAGAAGATATACATGAGCTTTTATATTTCAAGTAGATCTCCTAGAGTCAAAAAAAAAACTTTAGGGATCTGTGTCACCAGAAGCAATAATGAGTAACACTACTCCGTTGCAGGGCGTACAACCACATCACGATCTTCACCATAATTTTACATTTTGGTGTTTGGCATCGTGCAACTTGTCAAAAAAGAACAGACCGAGGACAGGATTTTTCTGTTGTATATGCATAAGTCTGTCCGTCGAAAGCCATTGTAAGCCGATGATAGCCGTTAATGGCCGCTCCTAGTGCGGATTTGAAACTATACAAAGTCAACAAGCTTCCGAAATTTGGATAGTTGGCACTAGGTTTTGTTTGGTTTCTGGGTTAGAATTCATAGAGTTCAAAACCATAGAAGCTAATCAATGTTAACGGTCTTTTTTGACACATTTTATTTTAAGGGTAATGAGCCACGATAGATCTGCAAGGACTACAAAAGACATTTGACACAAAAATCAATCAATACAAAACAGTACAGTACAGCCAAAACTCTCCCGAGAACTCATATTAGGAAAAAACAATTCCTGTTCCGGGGTCAATAGTTTTACAGTTGGAAGGAAACAGTTGACTCACCAATTTGATTGGATCTTAATTCTCGCCGGTTTCTAAAAACCGGTAGTGCGTTGGCACGGGTGTCGACACAGTGGGGATCCGCTGTAATTTGTCCACCCCATTTTGTCTTTGTAGATGCTACTAACACAAATTCTGGCTTTTACGTTTTAAATTGATTACATTTGATTTATTCTCATAGGTTATTCTCTTGAATTATCCTTCTGAGATTTTTTTTTCAATTTCCATCATGTCAATCTGATTGAAATGTGTAGTGTTAATTTTCACTTCAGTTTTCTATCTAAGGTGATCCTAAGACCAAAAAATCGTCTGCAGAATTGCAATGAGAGACCCTTGCATTTTTTTTTCATTCTTCCGCTACCGGAGTTCCCGTGTGGGGTCATAGAAAAATGCGCTTGGCATATTCTGTTTGCTGACGCCGAAGGAAGAAAAATAAAAAGCAAATCCAAATATTACAGAGAACAATGTCATGCATGCATCTTGCTCTGGGGTAATAATTTACATGAATCATTTTCCATGTGATCTAAAATCCGAATCCTATAATTGTTCAGAAGACACGATAGTGCCCTCTGCCTTATTGTTTAAGCATGCAAATGCAAATCTCATACATGTAGTTCAATCTAAGATTATATGCTTGCCTGGAGAACACATGCTCAACTCCATAAAATTGAAACACCAAAAAGCTAAGTCTCCTGTCAGCTCATTATATGTTAAAACCAAATTAAAACTTTTATGAAATCATAAATATACAAGCATTATAGTAATCAATAATCTAAAGAAGCGAACTGAAGAATAATAAACAGAATGTACCTATTAGTACAAGTATCTGAAGTTAGGGTTCAAGTCACCATCAAACGCGATTTCCTTTTCCTCTCTAGCGAAGAACTTTTGTCTGTATTCAATGGTTTGCTTCTTAGCATTCATTCGGTAGCAATGGAAGGCAATAAAACAAATCATCACCAAGGCGAAAGCGGTGAAAGCGATACAAACAGACAAACCGGTGACGAATCTTGGAGAATCTTTAGCTAGGAAGATAAAGACGGCAATGATACCACCAATGTTACCAAAACCAATTTGGAAAGAAGTACCAAGGGACTTTCTAACGTGACCATTGTAGTTCAAAGAGTTCCAACAGATCAACTGTGGCATACAGGAATATAAACCACCAGCAGTAAGGAAACAACCAGTGTATCTAACCTTTGGGTTGAAAGAACCTAAAACCAAGGCCAATCCGACAATACCGAGAACACCAGACCCTAAAGCGTAGGGAGATCTGATTCTGTTTAAGTCGGAGAAGAAGGCAATAATGTTAGTTAAACCGAAAGCGAACAACCATGGGTAAACAGAGTGAGCTTGAGCAGATTGGGCATTAGTGTAACCAGATTGTTGAACAATGGTTGGAGCAAAGTAAGCATAACCGTAGGCTGGAATAATAAGACCGAAGTAAGCAAGGGAAGTTAACATGAAAGTTGGATCTTTCTTGAATTGGTTCCACATATCAGTGAAAGTGAACTCCTGTTCATAAGCAGACTTGACGGTGTGAACTTCTAACTTCTTTTTCAAGAAAGAACGTTCGTTTTCATTGAGGAATCTGGCAGTTTCTGGGAAATCTGGGATGCAGAAGTATAAAAAGAAGGCTAAACCACAAGTGAAAGAACCTTCAATGATGAAGATCCAAGCCCAAGAGGCAATACCGTGCTTCCCATTCAAATCATGGATTCTGTAAGCGATAGAACCACCAGCGGCACCAGCAAGACATGTGGAAGAAAAGAAGAAAGAGAATCTCTTCTGAGCTTCAATTGGAGTGTAGTAAGTGGATAAAACATAGAAGATACCTGGGAAAGTACCGGCTTCAAAAATACCCAATAAGAAACGACAAGCGACAAGGCCGCCAAAGTTCTTAACGAAACCCATACCAATGGTAACAGCACCGAATAATATGATTAGGGCAGATAGCCAGACATGAGGCTTGAAGATTTTTAAAGCCTTGTTAGAAAACACTTCAAAAAAGCAATATGGGACGAAGAAAACAGCTAAAGCAGTGTTGAATTGATGACCATGTAAGCCTAAGGCCTTTTCCATACCAAAAGCTTTAGCGTTACCAATGTTAATTCTGTCGATGAATGCAAGAAAGTATAACAAAATCATTGGTGGGACAACCCATAAATCGATCTTTCTCATAAGGGCTTTCTCATTGATACCTTGTTCTTCGGCAAGTCTTTTTGTTTCAGCAATCTTTTGGTCATCTGTGAGGATAATATGTTCGTACGATTCGTATGAAGGGGATTCAGATGCATTGTCTTTTGTTTGCTTAGTGTCATGGTCAATTTCGGACATTTCGTATGGAGTTTGGAAATGAAATAAATCTAATTAGGTATTGAAAAACAAACCATGATTAAGGAACTTTTAGCTGAATAAACAAGATTTACCAAAGTTTATATACCATCCTTCAAAATTGAGTGCCTATCAAACGACTAAAAACCTGACTCTTTCATTTTAATGCATACAACAAATATACCCTTGGCTAGTCCTTCCACAAATGGGTTTTGTATGGGGAATTTCGCGGAAGTCTGGAGTTTACCGCTATGAAAAGTACGGCCGGACGGGAAAGTTAGGTGACTCAGTCATGTGGGTCAACCTGATTGGTTGTGGGGGTTCGTTAATACTGTGCAAAATTTTCCCAGTGGTGTTAGGGCATAATATCTGTTGTTTTGGAGTTAAACCTTTCAGGTTTGACACATTTTTGTTGAAGATAGCACATCAGGAAAAAAGTTATTAGGAGACAGACCTGGTCTGGGAGCTTGTTACATGAAGTTTACTTGCTTTGTAGGAAAAAATAACGGATAACGTCGGCAACTCAAGGCTGCTTTGAGGCTTTGAACGGTTAAAGATGGAAAACTTTAATTATTCACCGTCGGAAGCCGAGCCCAGCTGTTGGAGTGTGCATGAAATTCTATTGCCGAATCACGTGTTTCCGTTCGGGTATTCATGGCTAAATGTAAGTCTATAGTCACGTGGGTTGCTGAACCTTCTCACGTGATCGAAATTCCTGATGGCGGCCTCGTCGGGAATAGATTCGCGACGCTCTCTTCTAGAAATGCCAGCGCCTTTGCGATCTCCAAAAACAAACAAATCAACGAAGGATATCTGTAAATCTGCGACAAACACCTAACACAGCCCGCAGTTACCCAAGCCAAAATCGGATTGAAAGAATTATTTCCATTTTCTTCAATAAATTGACTGAACCTCTTATTAATCAATTCATTGAAATCTAAAATACATAAAAAAAATGGATGAAACATTAATAGCCACAATCAACAAATTACAAGATGCCTTGGCTCCTTTAGGTGGCGGCTCTACCAGTCCTGTTGATTTACCTCAAATCACCGTTGTTGGTTCCCAATCCTCTGGTAAATCATCTGTTTTAGAAAATATCGTTGGTAGAGATTTCCTTCCAAGAGGTAGTGGTATTGTCACTAGAAGACCATTGGTCTTACAATTGGTTAACAGAAGATCCAACAAGCCAGCAACCGCTGACGGTGGTGAATTATTGAGTTTGGACGATTCTTCAAAGAAATCCGAAGCCAAGTCACAATCAGAAGACAATGCTGAAGAATGGGGTGAATTCTTACATTTACCAGGTCAAAAATTCTTCAACTTTGATGAAATTAGACAAGAAATTGTTAGAGAAACCGATAGTAAAACAGGTGGTGGTTTAGGTATTTCTGCTGTTCCAATCAATTTAAGAATCTACTCTCCACATGTTTTAACCTTGACACTTGTCGATTTACCAGGTTTAACTAAAGTCCCAGTTGGTGATCAACCTAAGGATATTGAAAAGCAAATCAGAGATATGCTTATGAAGTTTATTTCTAAGCCAAATGCTATCATTCTTTCTGTCAATGCTGCTAACCAAGATTTAGCTAACTCTGATGGGTTGAAGTTAGCCAGAGAAGTCGATCCAGAAGGTGCCAGAACTATCGGTGTCTTGACCAAGGTCGATTTAATGGACCAAGGTACTGATGTTATTGATATTTTAGCTGGCCGTGTTATTCCATTGAGATATGGTTATGTTCCAGTTATCAACAGAGGTCAAAGGGACATTGAAAGCAAGAAGACTATTAGGGCTGCTTTAAATGATGAAAACGCCTTCTTTGAAAATCATCCTTCATACAGATCAAAAGCTCACTATTGTGGTACTGGTTACTTAGCCAAGAAGTTGAACTCCATCTTATTGCATCACATCAAACAAACCTTGCCAGATATCAAAATGAGAATCGAAACTGCTCTAAAGAAATATCAAACCGAATTGATCAACTTAGGCCCTGAAACCTTAGACTCTGCTAGTTCTATTGTCCTATCCATCATCACTGATTTCTGCAAAGATTATACTGGCATGTTAAATGGTGATGGTTCCAAGGACTTAACTACTGCCGAACTAAGTGGTGGTGCCAGAATCTCCTTTGTGTTCCACGAAATCTTCAAGAACGGTGTTAATGCTTTAGACCCATTCGATCAAATTAAGGATGGTGATATTAGAACCATCATGTACAATAGTTCCGGTGCTTCTCCATCGTTATTTGTTGGGACTCAGGCTTTCGAAGTTTTAGTCAAGCAACAGATTAAGAGATTTGAAGATCCATCTCTTCGTTGTATTAACTTGATCTTTGACGAATTAGTTAGAATTCTCACTCAGATTTTACAAAATCCAAAATATTCCAGATATCCAGCCTTGAAGGAATCATTATCCAACCATTTTATTGACTTCTTAAGAGTTGCCTTAGTTCCAGCCAATGAGTTTGTAACGGATATAATCAAAGCCGAAGAAACTTACATCAACACTGCTCATCCTGATTTGTTGAAGGGGTCCCAAGCCATGGCCATCGTTCAAGAAAAATTACACCCAAGACAAGTTCAAGTTGATCCAAAGAGCGGTAAGCCATTGCCAGCTTCTACTGTCTCTCCAACCCCATCCATTGCAGATGATGATAAATCATCTGGTGGTTTCTTTGGTGGTTTCTTTGCTTCTAAGAACAAAAAGAGATTAGCTGCTATGGAAGCTCCACCTCCAGTTTTAAAGGCTACTGGTGCCATGACTGATAGAGAAACCCAAGAAACTGAAGTAATCAAGTTATTGATTTCTTCATACTTCTCCATTGTTAAGAGAACCGTTGCCGATGTGATACCAAAGGCTATTATGTTGAAGTTGATCAACAAATCCAAGAACGATATCCAAAAGGTTCTTTTGGAAAAATTATACTCTTCTAACGATATCAATGATTTAACAAAGGAAAATGATGTTACTAAACAAAGAAGACAAGAATGTTTGAAGATGGTTGAAGTTTTGAAGAACGCTAACCAAATTGTATCCTCTGTTTGAATGTTAGCTTAGAGTTCATTTAGAGCAGCCTGGTCCCCGGTGTTTTATATAATTTGTGTCATATACAATATTTCGTTGCCTTTTTAATCTTTTTAACATTTAATATCAATTAATTGACAGTTTCTCTTTGTTTGACATCCTTCAGTTATCCTTCTACTATTACCAAATGGAAAGTACAATTCATTGGCGTGTCCTTATTTATTATAGATCAAAACTTTAACTATGAAACCTAAAAAATGACAGAAACTGGGAAACCTTTTAATTTAATGGTAATCTCATTAATTGTATCCAGTTTTCTTCAATAGTCCAATTTCCTACCTAAAATGAAGTCTCATGTAATAACTTGCAACAACGCGACAATCCTTGATTTTAAGGTTCACAACACAACTATTACACGGGCATAACAGTTACTTGACAAAAGTCTATGGTTGCTGTAGCGGTTGTAATTAACACTTAATTATTTTGATAAATATCATATACGTGTAGGTTACGTCCTGGGTCTTAATAGGAAAACACTCTAATATAAGAAACCTGGAAGAGAAGACTGCGGTCGTTAGGATTCCAGTAGACAACTTGAATCGATGGGTTTTCTTGGTCTTTTTTTAAAAAAAATCGTTATAAAAATGTGGATAATAAATTTAAACATAGCTTTCCAGTAATGTTTACATAGAAAATGATATTCAATAATTCCAAATATTTCACACAATCCAATAAGCAGACTTAATCAAAATTGTATTAGGTTGTTGCTTGTATCTCTTAGTGTGTTTTATGAGCCCTTTTTTTTCATCTTCATATATTTATAGCAATTTTTTTATTAACTATCTTACAAAATTCTCATAGAATAACACTCAATTCTTCCAAAAAATTTCACTCTATCCAATATTCAGATTTAAAAAGGAAACTGTAATTAATCAAATTTGCATTAGGTTATTGGTTGTATCTATTAATTTATTTGATGAGCAATTGAGGGACATAATATAAGTGCAATTGTATCAATTATCAATTATAACCCTTACCGAATAAGAATTATTGGCCCATTTTGATTATACCTCTTAATTTTAATCGTGATCAAATTCAGTGGATGAGCCTTTTTTTAATCAATACTCATGTATTAATATTTCAAATGAGCTTCATTATTTAAGTGAATCTTCTGATGAGAGTGTCACTATGATAGATGACCTATTTTTAAAAAACTATGAGGAAACAGGGTCAGGTCTGTCGGTTGGTTTGGTGTTCCCAACCCGGCAATGTTATGAGCGATGTGTTGGTCATCGTGAATCTAAAGGAAAATTTTAAATAGTCCCTCTTCTTCTCTCCATCCATATAGTTTAGATACTTTAATTCATTAGTCAAATATTACCATAGGTTATGTTATAATATAATATCTATGGGCGGGTGGCAAGCCTCTAATTCTTTACAAAAACAATAAAAGCGTAAATGGTTTAGTGGTAAAATTCAAAGTTGCCATCTTTGAGCCCCCGGTTCGATTCCGGGTTTACGCATTTATTTTTTATTTCTCCTCTACTTGTCAAACCTTCTACTGACTGGAGGGAACTTCCTTCATGGGATTTTATTCAGGGATACCAAACATTAAAACACGAATTCACAACAGTGGCGTACTCAGAGGGTTGCGGACTTAGAAGGACGTTTCTTTTGCTTCATCGGGGAGGCTCTTGGTCTTCCTGGAGTGAGTTTATCTATCATTATGTTCATGCAATTTTCGAGTTCTTCTCTACAAAAATCCTTCCTCATAGTTCTTCAAGATCCCTCAATAGTGATCTCAATAGTGATATGACAAAAATAATGTTTTTTGGAGGCTTCGGAGGAGCTTTACCCTCATAGCTTCGGAGTGACTATTTCATGACCTTGATGAAGCTTAGTTGAAAAAAAATTACAAAAAATTTAAATGCGATTTCTGTGGATCGAACACAGTACCTCCAGATCTTCAGTCTGGCGCTCTCCCATTTGAGCTAAAACCGCTTATTTCCGACAGCAAAATCATGTCAAAGCCTAAGTTTCGGCCCCATGTCTCTACAAAAATTGCTGACATAAGCCTAGTTTTGATCAAATGATACTACTGATCATTCAAGCCATTTGAAGGTCTACATGTTCCACATTTCTTCATTACTTTCAAAGACTAAAGCGGTTTCAGACATAGAAGGTTTCAACGTGAACAAAAGGGAGAAATGACTACACGTTCCAACTCTTTGTTACACAGGCTATCCAAAGCTCAGTCCAAGTACAACATTTTCACATCGATTCGTTCATCTGAACAATTGGAATCTATAACCGATTCGAGTACAACAGTAGCCATTAAAGATATGATTTGCACAATTGAAGAGCCAACAACATGCGCTTCTAAGATTCTTTTTAACTATACTTCTCCATTTGAAGCCACTGTGGTTTCTAAGGTAAAATCTTTCGGATCTACTATAATAGGGAAGACGAATCTTGATCAATTTGGTATGGGTTCTACAACTACTAATTCCCATTTCGGTGTCACCTTAAACCCTTTGTTTCCCAATGCAGGAGAAGAGAGAATTTCAGGGGGTAGTTCTGGTGGGTCTGCAGCAGCAGTTGCTGCAGATTTGGCAGATTATTCTTTGGGGACAGATACTGGGGGTTCTGTTCGTCTTCCTGCTGCTTTCACTGGGATCTATGGCTTAAAACCTTCTTATGGCAGGTTGTCAAGATGGGGTGTTTTTGCTTATGCTCAGAGTTTGGATACGATTGGTGTTATGTCGAAAGATTTGAAATTATTAGAGAAAGTTTATAGACATTTGGACGATTATGATGTTAAAGATCCAACAAGTTTGTTACCGGAGTTCAGAAGTAAAATTAAAAAATTACAAGAAGAGGCCCAAATAACAGAACCAGATAAGGATAAGAAGTACAAGATCGGTGTGGCTGAAGAACTAATGATTGATTTACTCTCTGAAAAAGTGAAAACAGGTTTTTCCCAATCGTTGATCAAGTTATTAGAACAGGGCCATGAAATCATCCCTGTTTCCATCCCAAACATCAAGAATGCCATTTACGTTTACTTCACACTTGCCACATCTGAAGCTTCTTCCAACTTGGCAAGATTTGATGGTATTCGTTATGGTTACCGTTCAGATGAAGATAAGAACTCCTATGCTAAGACAAGAACCCAAGGTTTCGGTAAAGTGGTACAAGATCGTATTATTCTTGGTAATTACAATCTCAGCTCGGACTCATATACTAAGAACTTCCTTAAAGCTTCACAGATTCGTAATGAACTTCGTATGGATTTCAACAAGGTTTTCAAATTCCCAAATGTTTTCAATCCAAACCCTGAAATCAAAGGTGAGATTGATTTCATCCTTTCACCAACTGTCACTACTATTGCTCCCACTCTGAAAGAGTTCCAAAATCAAACTATCCCTGAAGGTTATGCTATGGATATCCTTACCGCTCCTGCTTCTTTAGCTGGTTTGCCAGCGTTATCTGTTCCTTGGATTGTTGATGACGAAATTCCAATTGGTTTACAAATTATTTCTCAATATGGTCATGATGATCAATTATTCGAAGTTGCCAAGCTGTTGAAGGAATTGAATAACTAGAACCTACTATAAATGCCCGACTTTAAATAAGAATAATATAATATACAAATGTACATAGGACTCCCATAAATCTACAACGTAGTACACCCAATTATACTTTTTAATTATAACTATCCTTCAAAGCCTCTAAAAGGACAGCCATCTCTCTCTCAACATTGTCCAACGTACCATTACGATCCCATAAATGGTGATCTTCCCAAATAATCTCCATCAACGCAGCATTGAATTGTTCTAGTTGTTCCACTGATAAGTCCGAAGTTTGTAGTGCTAGAAGTTGTTCCTTTGTGGTGACTTGTTCTTGATCTAGTTCGAATGGTGGATCTGGAATTTCTTCTTCTTTTTCCTCCTTCTCCTCATTATCTTCTGCTTCTTGTTTTTCCCGATCCGTTTGATCCTTATCCTCTTCTCTCTTCTTTTCTTTCTCCTCGATTTCAAGATGTTTTTGAGATTTGATTGCTTCAGGTTCTTCAACAGGTCCCGAATGTGGTTCATTACTAGAGACTAAAGTTTCTTCAGAGCCAATACCACTGGAAGAATCCTCAACAGTGATTGGATCAGATAGTGGTTTTACGATCAATTTACCACGATCACTACTTACTTCTTCTTTATATTCTTCTTCCTCTGGTTGTTGTTCTTGGTCTTCTGGGACATCGGGCTGGGCTTGAATCTGCAACTGAGAACCAGCACCAACACCAACTTTCGTAACTTCACTTTCCGGAATGATCTCCAACCTTTTGGCTTCTTGTTGCTCTCTTAGCTCTTCTGCCAAAACAGCACGTCTCTTCAATTCTCTTCTCTTCAAGGATTTGCATTGATCGATGAATTCAGGGACAGACATTTCTTCGATATGAACTTGAGTGTTAGAGAACATTTCACTAGCTTTGATAATTCTATCTCTGTCATTGGAAGTGATGCAATCTTTGTAAATCATTTCAATATCCTTCATGAACTCCTTTGGTTGTAAGTAATAGCCATTCCACAATCTTTCTTCAATGGTGTCTAAGTCAATATTGTAGAACTTTCTCCCTGTGGTTGTTTCTAAAATCATATCACCATCTTTGACATATAATGGAGTTGGAGCATCAAGAGGTAACGGTTCGAAGAAATGCAAGAGATGAATATCATCAATGATTGGCTTTTTGAATTTCTTGTAACGTGGTTTGAGAAGATCCATTAAACCCGATAATTTGATTTTTAAAGTATTACGTAGTTGCATATCCTGCTTTTCGAAAGATTTCAAATCTTCATCCTTATCTCTGTCTTCTCTCTTTATATCAATCTTTTGCAAAACCTCCAATTTACGAGGTTTACGAGAATCCAAATATTCTGTTGGTTTCATTTGAAGTGCCTTCCATAATGGCTTGAAGAATTCCAACCTTTGTTCCATATTAGCATATGGCAAACTAACAATGTTGTTTCCTGAAAGGCCAAACAAAAGCTTGAGATTCATTGGAATTTCTTCCTTTGGCAAGTAACAAACACCCAATAATAACACCCTTTCATTGGAAGACAAAGATCTCAACAGACCAGCAAATGTGGATTTAGCTGAATCAGGAATGGTTTCATACCAGATATCAACGTTTGGGATAAAGATAATGGAAGGTTTATGACGTCTTGCTTCCACAAAAGTTTGAATGATAGCGTTTTCAATCGATCTCGTGGAATCTCCAAACAAGGATGATAAGTCCAAAGACTGAACGTTGAAACCTTCCAGGTAGTTCAAGACTGCAGCTCCAAGATATTGCTGACCATTGCCTGGTTCACCACAGATTAACATACGTGGTCTATGAACTCTTGATGATTCCAATCTTTTGATAAGTTCATGCTTGCCAAACCCACCATCAGCATCATTTTCTGTTGGATCAATAAACTTGGCTTCTTCCAAAGTGGATAGCTTTTTAGATCGTGGGATCAATTTATCCAACTTGCCAGTGATTTCGGATAATGGAGGGTCCAATAACGAAGACAAGTGTTCGGGGATTGGAGCGGAACCACTAGATAAAGATCTAGCAGAAGATGGAACAATCTTTTCGATGGCCTTCATAAAGTCTCTGGCTGAAACAGATATAGTAGATGGATCAATTTTTAACTTGTCATTGGAAGCGTAGATTTGAGGATAACGACGTTGGATACTGTTCAAAGCAGCTTCAGTACACAAAGCTCTCAAATCAGCACCACCGTAACCTTTGGTCAATTGCGCAACCTTGGAGACAAATTGCTCTGGAAGAGATGGCTCCCATTTCTTCGTATGTATTTGAAGAATTTCCTCCCTTGCCTTGATATCAGGCAAGGGGAAGTAGAATTCTCTATCGAATCTACCAGGTCTTCTCAAAGCAGGATCAACTGCATCTGGTCTATTGGTGGCACCAATGACAATAACTTGACCTCTGTTGTCCATACCGTCCATTAAAGCCAATAAAGTGGAAACAATAGAAGCATGGATTTGTTCTTGCTTAGAGGATCTAACTGGTGCCAAACCGTCAATTTCATCAAAGAAAATAATACAAGGTTGCTGCTTTTTGGCTTCCTCAAATAGCAATCTCAATTGTCTTTCAGCTTCACCAACCCATTTCGACAAACAGTCAGCACCTTTTCTCATGAAAAATGTTATCTTCTGACCTTTAGAGGAACAAGAAGCAGCAAGAGCTCTAGCCATAAGGGTCTTACCGGTACCTGGTGGCCCATGAAATAAAACACCTCTTGGTGGAGTAATCCCAAATCTTTGATAAACTTCTGGGTATAACAATGGTAAGGCAACCATTTCTTTCAACTGATCAATATAATTAGATAGACCTCCTACATGAGAGAAATCAATGTTCATATCGACACCTAATGGATCTGTATCAGCATTGGCATTCTTTTTACCCTTGGCATTAAATGGAACAGTGGCAGAGCTGCTTCTTCTATTAGGAGCACCACCAACAGGTAAGATCTCATCATCTGAGGAATCATCATCAACACCACCTGTCAACTGGTTAGACGTCACATTGTTTGAATTTGAAAGATTATTGAAGATTGAGACAACGTCACCACCACCGAACGGACCACCAGTTGGATATAACCTTCGCATTGGACCAGCCAGAGTGCCTGTTCTTCTACCACCACCACCTCTAGGAGTAAATGCATATAAGGCAGAGTCACCCAATGGAGGAGGAATAGCATAATCGACCTTTTTGGTATTAGCCCTTAATCTTGAAAGCTTATTCTTTCTGTAAGTGTCATCTTCATCTCTCAAATCAGCCAATTCATCAAGAAGATCATTTCCATTTTGAGACTGATTTGGATCTGTTCTGTCATTAGGCAGGCCAAATGTACCATCGATACTCAGATTATGATTACGACGTTTCGTGCGAGGTTTCGATCTTCTGCTTTTGGAACCGTATTCTTCGTCATCATCAAAATCTTCATCATCGTCTTTGATGATGAATGGTTTCTGGCGTGGTTTAAGATCCTCTGATCCATCGGATTCGATATCAAAATCTTCTTGATCTTCATCTTCATCAGAGTAATAGTCATCATCGTCATCATCTTTTGCTGCCTTTTTACCCTTATTAGTTTTCTTTGGACTTGCTGATTCTTCTGGTTCTTGCGTTGTTAATTGATAACCTTCAATATTCTCAAGATCTTCTTGCTCCTGATGAGGTAGAGGTCTCCTTGTTCTTTTCTTTGGGCGGAGGTCTTCTTCTTCATCATCATCGTCATTATCATCATCCTCGTCCTCCAATCCAGGCTCATCATCCTTCTGTTCCTGATCCATAGTTTCATCAAATTCACTATTTTCAGCTGCAGAATCTTCAAATTCACTTGTAGGTTCTTTATAACTTGTAGTCACCAGCCTTCTCCTACTTCTTGTTGATCTTCCAACAGGTTCATCATCTTCTTCATCATCATCAGTTGGTATTCTTCTAGACCATCGCTTCTCTTCCATGGACTTGTCAGAAGGCTTTGTATTCTTGGATCGTTTCTGCTTCTTGCTGCCCATTTCTTCAGATGGGTTATATTTGAATTTGACGAAAAAAGTTGGTTGGGTAATTTTGAAAAGTGCGGGCGAATTGAGTGGCAATATTTGATTTGCCTGAGCCTATTTCTCCAGATAAGAAATACGAATCGATAGTGACAATCTAGGGAGACAGCTCTATGATATAGCTAGGCGATTTGTCTTCAATGGAATTAGCGTAACGTGCAATTTGAATTACTATTAACAAATAACAAATAGCCGCCGACTGATAAAATGGTAAATTGGAGCGAAATCTGTTGCTTAGTGATAATTAATTTGTGTCTCGATACTAGATAGCAGTCTCGCGGGAAGCAAAATATTAATCTCGATTGGCTGGTTTTCGATTGCGTTTGAAATATGCTAAATAAGCTCAATTGGATAACTTAATATCAATGATTTAGTGTACCACGCCTGCGAGAAATCATAGGTTTTAGATTTCATCCGCCATTCAGTTGGTAAGTCGCGTCTTGCAGGCAAATCTAGCCAGCGCTCTACAGAAATTCGCAAAACTTTCTTACCAATTGTTCGTGGCGAGGCCGTCAGGTTTTTTCCTGCAAAAGTCTATGACGCGTCGCTGAAAACGCAAACACGTAAAATTTGTCCCTGAGCCAAGCGCGTCAGACTGCCTTTGTCCTAGTTCCATTTAGGAGATGTCAAATAATCTGTCCGAGTACCTGAAGTAATGGTTTATTTCATTCTGTATTCCAACATGCATGAGACTCAGAATCCTCAAAAACCTGTGAATAATTCATGCTTTATGATCTAGATAAATTTCTATATATGGCCAGACAACTCAGTCAGCTTGAATTCTTCAATTCGGGGAAGACCTCATCCAAGACAAGATCTATAAGTTCATACACCAAGTTAAGATTTAACACTTCGTTTTGTAACATAGAATGCAATCTTAAAGCGGCATATTTCACACTGGAGCTACCGACAACCTTGGAACAAGTATCCAGTAAGAGTTTTTCCAATAAAAACTTTGATTGTTGTCTAGCCTCAATCTTATCGTTTGATATTCTTGGCTCACTTGATTTACGGAACTCACCATTAGGCCATAATGAATCTGTTAATTTTTTCATGATTTCATCTATGTTGTCTTGGCTTAAAAGAGTATTGATCTTGACCTTTAAGTAGTTTTCAATTGTGCTACCGAAGATTTGTTGAAGAACTAAGACCAAGGCTCTTCCACGTAACCAACTACCACCACCATTGTTGATAGTCATACCCGTATTTGAATTGTTTGTGGTGTTTGGCTGAAAAAGTACTAGAAACAAGTCAATAATTGGCTTGATAAATGATCCTTTATAAGTACGATATTGTCTTGTTGTTAATGGTGGTAATTGTTCGGTAGTTTTATTGTATGAATCCAGTTCATCTCTCATTTCTTGAACTTGACGGAGGTTTCCTGTTGAACCGGTTGTATTATCTTCTGTGCCATTGGTGGAATTCTCAACAAAGCGAAAATTTTCTGTGCTTGAATTGTTTTGTTTTGAGAAAGATTCCGATAAGGATTTGCCTTGATGAATCGGTAAATGTTCACTGGAAGAACCAAAGTCAAGACTTGAGATAGAGTTGGATAGAGGATTATTAGCAGAACCTCCTTGTTTGTCAGTCAACTCTGGTCTATAATCATCCAAAGTCAAAAACCTTCTAAATTCCTTATCTTGGCAAACCTCACCGATGGTCAAAAGTTTCCTCAAGTATAACTCTAATTGGCCTCTTCTTTCTTCAAGGAATTGTCTCTGTTGGAAACTCAAAACATTCAATCTCTTTCTTGGGAATGGAATCCCCTTAAGCAATTCCGAATAATTCCTCTTTCTCAATATCTCATTCAATTGATAAAACTGATTGAATCTTCTACCAACCATCCATGACTTATCAGAATCTGAATTGACATTGGTTGCATTTGCGCTGATTATATTCTTCTTGTGAACATCGATAACATAAACGATGTATTCCTTACCATGCGTGGTATTTTCATTAGCAGTAACGAAGGAATTAATAGAAACAGCAGTTTTCCCAAACAAACTATTTTCATTGTTCCGAATAATGAGTTGTTGTTTCTGTAGATCCTTGATTTCAATTTCTCGTCGATATGATCCTTTAGATTTTTTCAAAAGACGTAATTGCGTGGTATTATTAGTCAACTCAGCTTTCAATATCAAAGGATCCAATATGGTACTCTTTCGGGTGAGCTTCTCAATATCTTGCGTCAAAAGATAGATTGCTTGATCTAGATCTGTCACCTTATCATCACCCAAGTTCAATATTCCATGGGCAGTATCAGAATCGTTTTCATATAGATCTTGTTCTTCTTCGGAGTCAGAAGAATTGTCAACAAAGAAATTATCAATGCTTTTATTGATTCCATAGTTATCGTCATCTCCAAATAATGGCTTCTCATTCAAAAATCCACCATCTTCTGCACCAAACATTTCCGCTCTCTGTGCTGAATTATCATACTTCTTAATTTTGGGTCTCTTTGTTGGTGAAGTTAGCCTCTTGGAAAGGAAATCGTCATCAGAAGGAGTTCGTGAGTATCCCGGTTTATGATCATCTGTACCATCTTTTGATAAGATATCTGTTATAGCAGTCTCAATCTTAGACAAAGGGCCATTTGAGTCATTTGATTGCCTTGATCTAGAGGAAACTTCCATTGGGGGCAGAGCAACAGTAGCAGCTATACGAGAAGAAAGAGCATCCTCAGTTACTACTGCTGCTTCATTGCCGTGCTGAACTTCCCAAACCAAAGATTCCTCAAATCTTTCACTTTCCAATAGATTCAAAAACAATGAAGAACTTTTAAAGTCACTCAAGTCTCTTTCATTCATACGACGGAAAACAGCAGCTTGTAATAACAAAATAGCCCTTCTGGATTTGGAATATTTGACAACATCGAATTCACACTGCGAGCCGCCTTCTTGTTCAGACAGTTGAACAAACGATGAAACATCATGGTATAAGTCACCAGGAATCTCCAAAATGCTCTCATTGAAAAATTGAGCAAAAATCTCTTCAATATCATCAACATTTTCCTGGTTGCACTCCTCATATTCAGAAGTATACGGATCTTCCAATGGGTCTTTTATTCCGTTGACAGTGATCCAAAACTGAAGCATTACTTGACGTGACCTTTGCTCCATAAATTCCATGAAATAAGACAACGAAGTTGGATTGTTCAGGATCTGCGATAATGTGAGGTTGTTGATAAATGAGTCAAGATCTGGTTTAGTGAACATTTTGGAAGATCTCTTGAGTTGATCACCAGAAGTAGTTGAAGTAGTTGCTAGTGTTGTTAACCTTGTATCTATGATGCTCTTGCAGATTTCGAGACGACGTCTATATTTGAGGAACTTCTCTTTATTGTTTGGTGCAGTTGTTGTCTCATATTTGAAGGTTCGACTTATTTGAACAGAGACGGCGTACTTTAATTGTTTTAGTATTGAAAGAGAATCACATATCTCTACTTGTTTAATAAATCTATCGAATTGTGGTTGCTTCATTGAAGAAGTGATTTTGGTTTCGATCAAGTAGTTGAATTTGCTAGTTTCAGTTTGATCTTCTTCTTTGTGAGTGGTATTATCATACTGTTGATCGATAACTTGACGTAGTTCACGGACTTGAACCCTATCCATAAGGGTCGAACCAGCGACTTTGACAATAGTTTGGTTCCAATAATCAGGATCAGTTAGCATTTTCAACAAAGGAATCATAACCACATTAGTTAAAATCTCTGTTAATATCACTGGAATTAGAGTTGACCCAGCTTCATTTCTGGGCAAAAGTAAACCCAAGATCTTTGAAACTCTATCCTTAGCATACTTTCTATGTTGAGCTTCATACTGAGATGGTTTCAACGACACAAAAGGATGAAGTTTTCGATTAGCATCATACTCTTTGACGATTTTCAAATCCAACTCAGCTGAAGAGCCGCTAGAAATTCTATCAACATTAGCTAGATCTTGTGCCAAGACGAAGTTGGAGAAATGTTTCGTAATCAACGGAACGATATCCAAAACTGCCATCTTGTCTGCAGCTATTTCTGAGCATCGAGCTGCGATTTGGGTGATTAAGTGGTTTGTCAAATGCTTGATTTCCAAAGGGAAATTTTTATCATTTGCGGATATCTTAATGAACCATGATTGAACGAAATCACGCAAAGCAAAATCTATCAATGGTGATATCCCCTTAATTTCTCCACCAGCAGGAACGTAAACTTGTGAATCTTGGAGCATCTTTACTTCCTCTTGCCATTCTTCATTCTTGGAAAACTTGAACCTTGCGAATTTACTTCGTATGCTATGGCGTCCTGTATGTTCATTCGTAGGAAGGGAGACAGTGAAGATAGGAATGATTATAAGTATTGTTGATAGTGTGCTGATTATTAGAACGTATTTGAAGAACCTGAAGAGCATGTTAAGAATTATCAGACCAAGAACTGTATAGCCAAAGTATCTGAAGAACCATATCTGTTGGTCTTTGCTTGTCTTGGGATTGATGGATTTGACAACATTGGGATTGGGTGGTTCGGATTTGACCTCCTTGTACAGTTTTTTTGTCGTGCTTTTGGAGATCATCAATGGTTGTGACATCTTCACCGATGTTAGTTCTTGACAGTACGAGTCAAATATGGAACAGTCTCTTGATTATCTAGATGGACTGGTGGAAGGATCTTCAATATGCTTCAAGAAATACGATTCAAACTGGGCGAATATCATATCAAAATGGATGCTAGCGCTACATCAATAGACCGTTTGTTCGTATTTGCACATCGTCGCGTGTGCGTGCGCGAAGTTATTCACGTGTGGGAACCTAAGGATCTTGACTGTAGGAAGCCACTGCACTATATCCCCTAGTTCCACAGCTGACATCAAGTTATAGATACTTTGCACATTCTTAAAAATAGGCTGTATTCCCTCCTTTGATATTATAAGTTTTTCAATGCTTGTCCAACATCTACCTTCAAAAACAGTCAAAATTTCACTGAGAAAAGAACAGAACAAAAGAAGACCCCCACTTGGTCAAAATCTAGATATTAGTATGGATTTCAACAACCGTAACTATGATGATTATTTTGTTTAGGATGATCTGCAAAAGTCTCATGGGTCTTCGGGTCAAACTCCATTGGGATGGGGAAACGTTAATTCATCCGTCTGTGTTGAAAATTATGAAACCTTTGGTAATTCGAGAATTTATGATTTACATGGCAGTAGTATCTTGAAAGAGAGCAAAAGAATGATACTTATCACATAATAGGTCAATGGTAAATTAGAAGACATCAGTTGGAAATTGGTTGAACATTGAGTGGATAATTGTTTGGATTGAATCTAATGATTGTTATTAGAGTCTATTTGGGAGATGTGACAGATTTAACTGATCGTAAGGTATTATTTATGATGCATGGACCACCAGAAGAGAGTTTGAAAGTTAGATATTGCCTTAAACAGCTCATGGTTTGTGAAGGAGTGCTGTTTATACTAACAGATTGCATGGCTCGATCCGGATTCGACAGGTTTTCATATGCATGAATATGCGGACAAATATCTAAAATTGAATATATGTCCGATCCTATTTCGAGCTGTCGCGGTTCCTTCTCAGAACGAACAAGCATATTTGCATCCATTGAACTATACAATACTTTTCTACAGTCAATATATACAAACGATCGCGTTTAAATTCTTCGTTCGTTAGAGGTGGTGGAACATAATGACATAATAATAGTTACTTAATTAATCATTCAATCAAAATAAATCTCTCTCAATCTATCCAATCTTTCAGCAGTTCTATCTTCCAACTCATATCTTGATTTCGAATCCTGTTCGATTTCACCCAAAGTTAAAATATCATCTTCACCTTGATCATCACCTTCATTGTCATTGCCATTGGCAATGTCTTGGTCTTTTTGAAAGTTAGTAACGGAACCGTCTATGATCTTAAACATCTCCAATAGCTTATTCGCTCCATTAGCATAACGACACCATTGATTATGAAGGTCTTTAAGAACGATATTTTCTTTTCTACTCGTTGATACCATAAATCTTCTATTGCAAGCATCACAGTTTGCAATATATTTCACTGTATCTAATCTTGTCATTTTCCAATTTGAGAGTGATAATAGTGTAACCTTTTCATTGTATGCCAACCCAGCCGATTTGATCCAAGATTTGACGTGTTTCAAAAAATATGGTTCTTCTTTAGTATCTTCCAATTCAATATCCAGCTGTTCGTAAGCTTCATTGGCATTTTGTCTCAATTCCAAATTATGTAAATACTTAGACTTAAACTCTTCCAAGTTCTCCAATATACGATCCAAATGAATCTGATAGACCTCCACAGGAACACTATGACGGCCCCAAGGACAATAATCTTTATGAGTCTGCTCCAAAACTTCAACATATCTGTCCTCTACTGCTTTAATAATCTTCAATTGATCTTCTTCATCTTCGATGTCAAATGTCGTTTGAGAAGAAGGTATGATAATCATCAATCTTTGTTCACATGTCACACAACGAAGCTCATTTGGTGTATGTTCAGAGCAGATCCAGCCATGCGATGATAGATATAGTGGTGTTAGTTTGGATAACCCGAATAATGATGAAATGGGCCATTGTGGTGATTTGTAGGTATGGATTCTAGTGAGAAGCTGAGATAAGGAGTAAGGCTTGTAAGATTCGGTATCTGTTTCAGGGTTGGTATTGACTGAGTTTTCACCATCGTTGTCAGTTATAGTTCCGTGTGAAAGATCAGTGGCTTTATTCGGTGTTTTAATACGATATTTGGAAATGGATTGGAAATATTTGATGGTTGGGTTTGTAGAGTGTTGATTCTTTTTCGTCAGCGCTGGTTTCGTGATCTTTGGAATATGTAATTTGACTTGTTGTGCATTGTCGGACGTTGCAGATTGAGATAGAGAATTTAAGATGGTTTTATGAGAAGTGATTATTGAATTGAGAATCTCTGTCACTTTGATATCCATCTTCTAATTTCTATTGGAGATCGGCGAAGAATTTTGGTGCAAGTATTGGGTCAGTCGAAGTTTCAATGCTTGTCATAAGCTGCAAGCGGGTTTTAGCTTTTGGATTTTTCGCTTTTGTGTGTGCAACTAACTGCCAGTCAGCCAATATTTTCTGCATTCTCGTTTTGCGCGCTACTCCCAAAAATTCCGGCTAAAATGCTGTGGACAAATTTATGTGGACTGCTGCTGCATGTCCCTTTCAATAAACACATATTTGGCGTGTCATATTTCACACAAGGTCCGTGATTAAGGTCAACTCAACTTCGAGGTTTATTAAGTTTCAGATTTGGCAATTTGTACACAATTGAGAAGGTGTTACTGTAGATTAAGGGAAATATTGAACTATCTTACTGAGTACACCAGCCACAAGTCCATACAGTATATGAACTTCATTCGTTTCTCGAGGGAGGAGCCTGACTAGAATATATTATGTTTCTGTCTCCACGTGATCTCAAACCCGGGATTTACCCTAAAATGTCCATGATTCTCCCAAAAGTGTTGAAATTAACTGAGGAAAATACCTGTAAAACACCAAATGGCGGAGATGTTGGAGAACTGAGTCCGGAATCTAAAATCCTCAAGGCTGTGTGATTAACTGTGGCAGTCTGGACTAAAGCTAAAAAGATATTAGCATATACGATTCAAAACTGCTTTTGCGTTTTTGAAGTTTGATGGGACGATAAACATTCTGGGAATCTTCTTTCTTGTTTTTATTCACCAATCAAAAACCAGAAATTATAGCAGATGCCGGTATTTTGAAGTTAGAACAGTGTATTTTTGCGATATGCAGAGTCTTTTGCTATTCCCGTCTTCTTACAATCATTTTGGCTTTTGCGTATGAGGTTCTACGAATAAAAAACAGATAAGCTTCCACCAGTGTCTAAAAAGTTGATCTTAGATACAGTCTGAAATGTTGCCTGTATTATAAGACCTGTTTGTACAGAAAATTGAAATACTATCCAGAGGGACAAATCTACAAATTCACGATCCAAAGCATCCAAAAACCTTGTTGACTGATCCTACTAGGATTATCACCAATATTGAACATATCCATTTCGTTGACTTCAATGTTCTTGTGATTGATAAAGGGATTTTTTTCAAGGCAACCAGGACTACTGCGGACTACAAATTCACATTTGGACAGACTGTGAGAAGAAGTTGATCACTTGTTGACTAAGGATTTTAATCAGAATTTCAAGACTAGAAGTGATGAAGCTGAAGAATTGCTCAAACAGTTCAAAAAGGAGAAATTATCTTTACAGAAATTCAAACTTAATGAAATTCTAGTAGATTAGAGAAGATTAAATTTCTACTTACATATCATTTCATTTGTCAAGGTCCTATCTGAACGATATCATGAACAATTAGAGGTACAAAGATTTGAATCTCCTAAAGTTCCCACACTGATATTAATCTTCATTACAATCGAGGAAAGATCTCAATGCTTTAAAAAGGATTTCGAAAAATGTTGAGCCATGTTAGATATCAGTCCAAGAGAATCTTATAGATTATTGATTACCAAAGTGAGGACAAGAACGGAGAAATACTTTGAATTGATAAGTCTTCTTGCTAAAGAAGGACACAGAAACCTTGTTGATGAGATTATTGGTCTAATTGGAAAGGTTAATTTTGACAAACAATATGTGTTTATTCAATGATATAAATTTAATGATATTACTTCTAAAAGACAGTTAGATTTACGGACAGCTTAAAGAGCCCGTAGGTAATATGATCCAACTCCAGCCTCCAATTCTAGCTGCAAGTGAACTATCGGATAGAATTTAATTTAAGCGTAACTATGCAAATATCGGCATCTCAACTCACTATTCCGCCACACCAGCCGCATAGGATAAATAAAGCATCTTTATGTATGCGGGATAGTTGTACAAAATTTTCAAGATTTGAGTTTCGGTCAACAGAATCGAGCTTGAAGGTTGACTGGATGCCGGATGCCGGGATTTGGGTGACGACCATTGGGATTTTGGAATTCGGACGCGCTAGCGAGACTTTGTGAACTGTAAGATATACACAGCGCTCAAAAGCCTTTTCATGTTAATAAGATTCAACAGCTGGAGAATTTTTAAGTAAGAATTAAGGGATTCCGACAGAATATATACTACTGCTATGCTGTGCGTACCAAGATTATTTTCTAGTTCATAGGTCGTACGTAACTCGTAAGCACTTAGATAATTAAGGTCCGTGATTCTTGATCTGCGGTATTGGTTTTCTCATCAGACACTTTTGCCCGCGCTTTTCAGCGAGCGGGTTGAAGCTTGTCTCAGAAGGAATTTCACAGATAGCTAGAATATGGGTTTTGGAGGCACACAAACTTTGGAAATGAATATTCACTTGACTCGGGTCGAGCGAACAAAACTCTAAAATATATACCAGCTGTAATCATATATTACGTCCATGCTATAGCTTCGTCGAAGGAAACAGCAACAATGGCTCCGTATCCCCAGTATCTTTTGAATGTGGAGACACCAGGCTCTCATCTGAATCAAGCAACATCATCTAAAACCGCTGACCAGTTCATTTTCAACCACCAACACAAGAAGAGACTAATTGAGTCTGCTCCATTTACATTTATAACTCCACCGTTCTCGGCGCCTACAAGTTCCAATGATGTAGTATTAACCGTGTCACCCACCCAACCTGGTACCGATTCGCTCAAGAAGGTTTCTATTGACAATCTTATCAATGACCGAGAACAAGAATACACACTAGCACCAATATCCTCATCTCAGCTGGACAGTTACCGAGAGGAATCGAACTCTGTTGTTTTTGAACGCACAAATCCGGAACACGCAGAAGAAGTGAGACACTCAATGTTTGTCCATTTGAACATTGTCCAAAGCAAAGTGAATGAAGTGTATATTTTCAAACCATTGACGTATGACAACTACGAATATAATAAGAAAACAGCCCAGGGGTTTCTTGAGTTCATGCTTGGGGATCCAGGACATGGCACGGAAAACAGTATGAGAATGCTTCTGGATCAAAACATTCACTTGCGCGATATTGAACAGATCCATTTTCTGTTTTACAATGTGTTTGTGATTGCCAAGGGGATTTTCTTTAAGATTGCATGGTCTACAGAGGATCATAAAGTTTACATCTGTACTGACTGTGAAAAGAAGCTGGTATCGTGTAAGATGGTTTACGATCCTGTAAATAAGAAGTTGATTAACATTGAAAGAAGAGTTGAACCTGGGTGTTTTGATCATCAATGTTCATTAGATGATATCCAAGCCCGATATAATAAGGTCCGTTTGGGCAAATACAGACATGAAAGAAAAAGGTTATTGAAGAAACCCACGCAACAAGATCCAACTGTGATGTTAATGTTGAAGAACCTGGATAAACAGTTCAAACAACGACAAAAGGAATCAGATGCCCTTTTCAAAATATTTCAAAAGGAGAAATTCTCAATTCAAAAATTCAAAATCAATGAATTAGTAGGAGAAGACCGTCGTTTGAATTTCTTTTTGCATATTATGAATTTCATCAAAGTGCTCTTTGAGAAATATCACGCGCAATTAAACCTAAAAAGACATGATACTCCGAAGGCATTGACACCAATTCTTGTCATTTTGACATTACAAGTCCGTTTAAATGCGACAAGGGCCGAATTTGATCATTATTGTAAAGTCACAGGGGAAGATCCAAAAGAAACGTACAGAGTGATAGTGCACAAATTGAGATCAAGAACTGAACGACAGTTGAAGGGTAAGTCGAATGCTGTTGGTGATAAAGAAAGAGATATGGTTGATCAGATTTTGGGAAAGCTTTCGAATTTTGGTTTGAACGGTTAGTATCGACTTTCTTTTGATCGTTTGGCGATAATATATTTGCGAAGAAAAATGATTTGAATTCTACCTATCTCTTTATGAAGGCTAATACAACTAGATGTATTATTAACGTAAATAGAATCAAGAATCCGAATGAATATTAGATATCTATCACATGATTTCAAAAACAATCGTTCTATCTTTATCATTAACAGGAGAGATCTTTACTCTTAAATATCCCTCGATCCTGTTGCATAACTTGGAAGCCAATCCTTCATAAACTCCTTTGGATTAGAACCAACAAGAAAACAATATTTCTACAAAGATTCCGTAGTTAGATTCAACCTAACTTCGTGTGCCAAATGTGTCAAGATCTTGACAATACTCAATGGTGTATCATTCTTCCTGAGGTTCAGCTGCTCATGGTAACTTTAGAAAAGAACCTTGACAAACGAAATGATGTGCAAGTAGAAATTTAATCTTCAATCATCACCAACAACTTCGTTCAATTTGAATCTGAAAAAATCTTCGTTTTCTTTACACTTTCTGTTGTACGACAGATCCAGAAAATATCTATAGCCTGAATCTGACACCAGGACGCACTCCCAATTATCGGGGAATCAAGGTACTTAGTCTTTTGGCTCTCATTGTTGTGCTGACAGGTGCTAGCACAACTCCGATCATTTTTTAGGAATTGTGAAATTGTTCCTATTGGCCCGTCCAATTCGACAATTGCCCATAATGTACTTCTTCGAGTGAGCAAAATGTTGTCTCTTCGGGTGCCATTTTTCTAATCCTTGTTTGCTTTAATCACAAAGGAACAATTTTAAAAGACCAAATCAACACGTGATTGGCCGAAAGGGCTACGTATTTCCCACAATATGTACAAGCTTTTTTTTTTGAGAGATCACGAGGCGGGGGTCGGCAAACGTCTAAAAAACGCAGCCAGATAAGGCGAATTCACGAGTTCACACGAACACGAACAAGTTATAGAAGAAGTACCGTACTTTCTAGTAGTTGGAAGGTGTGTTATTTTGTCTCTCCGTGTGTATTGTGCGACTTGAGTTTTCTTTTTTTGCATGACAAATGTCTGTTCAAGAGGGTATTGTTTTTCAACCGGTAAGTCTAATCTTTTACAAACAAGTTTTGCAACTTCTTGGGTAATCATACTAACGTTTTGGAAGAGGATTAACATTCATTGGGACTCTGATATCGAAGAACCACCTATCAATCCTAATTCAAATGAAGAAATATCTATAAAAAAAGCCGAAATGGTATCTGGTGTAGTTTTACCTGAATCAACTTCTGGAGTGGATAAGCTCTCTTCATCATCACGACAAGATTTCAATCAACTGGATATTGTTAATGCTCGAGAAGTCAATACTCCAACTTCCAATCTTCCAAGTGTTAATACCCCAGTTGTATTGCCTACTGAACAAACAACCAATATTGAAGAAAATTGGAAATCGCACTTTTTACCTTTAGATCTTCAGTATAAAAATATCAACCACAACTACAAAGTTGCCAAAGAATTCGTTGATTTAGCAATCAATCAATCAGAAAAGATTCAAAAAGCGGAGATGATTTTGAGGAAAAACAGTTTCGTCATTACCAAAGAGCATCAATTACTTCATCTATTCAGTCTTACAATCTCGTTAAGAAGTGATGTCATTTTCAGGGAACAAACTACCGCTAGTACAAAAGAAAACTCATATCTGAAAGATTATGTATGCTGTGATTGTCACAAACGTCTGTTTTCATTGAAATTCATGAAAGATTCTAGTGGGAACATTGAAAACATTGAAAGGATTCTCAACGATCAAACGTTTAACCATGAGTGCAACATGGCCAGTGTAAATATTCTCAAGTCGACATTCCTTTCTCGGTATAGAAAACATCATCAGGAATCCCAATCACCACGGACAACCAAACTTGAACTCCCCATGAAAAGATCAGCACGGAATACTTTGAACTTTAATTCCAAATCCAATTTATTACTTTACGAAGTGCTTCACCCAGAATTGAACCA
The DNA here is from genome assembly GCA_030581495.1 of Waltiozyma xylosica. Classification (NCBI taxonomy): domain Eukaryota; kingdom Fungi; phylum Ascomycota; class Saccharomycetes; order Phaffomycetales; family Wickerhamomycetaceae; genus Waltiozyma; species Waltiozyma xylosica. The sequence goes on along the minus strand of JAKTTJ010000010.1, from coordinate 68,236 downwards.
AGCTATTCCACACTCCTACAATTTCCTGGTCCGCTTCATATATACTCTGATCAAAATTAATCATTCGAAATTGGAGCTGCCTGCTATTGTGCTCATTGACACAATAGCTCTTATTGTCACTAATGTTATACTGTTTACTAGATTTGGGTTGAATAAAGATAGGTTACAAAGTTTTTGTAATCCATTGATGTTGGTTCCTTCAAAAACTTTCGAACAAATGAACACCGATAATCATGGTTACCATGGGTTGCCACTCTTCGAAGAGATCTTACATTGGATAGATGAACTGAAGTTTAAAAGTGGAGTCATCAAAGATTTGAAGGCTCTGGATGCTCTCCTTTGTGATGGGCCTGATCTTTTTAAACAATCTAAGGGTGCTGCTACTGATGGTTTGTATCACACAGTGAAGCGTTTAAGGCGGTGAAGTTTCTTTAAAATAACAAATATTGAATTTCTACTTCTTGAAGTGTTATAATCTAAGAAAACAATTGAAATGCGGTCTGGTATCAAAGTTTGTAGAGTAGTGCGACTTCTTGGCAAAACTTCCCGATTTGAGTGTAACCCCTTTAAAACTCATCAATTTGGCACTCACCCCAATTTGGCAATATCAATGTGTAATTTCTCTCGGAATTTTTTGTACCCACGGATGCTTCCGCCAAGCTGTACAACAAAAATAGCTCGCGAAATTATAGAACCCTTGGTAGCGCTGAAATCTGAAAGGACACCATGGATTTCTTTGACGACTCTAACATCTTAGAAAGAGAGAAGTCTTTTGATATCGATAAGTAAGAGCTCTTCCTGGAGGTCAAATTTCCTTAAAACATCAAAAAAAAAACCTCATAGGATCTTCACGTCCTTGATTTTTCCATAAATATCCAAGTAAATCCCAATTTCTCTTCCCAGTGGAATCACCCATATTTCTTTATCTTTCCCGTATAGCAAGGTCTCTTTAACCCAGGCATTCACACAGCAACTCAACCGATCAACCAACGACATAAAAACAACGACGCATTTGATTTGACACTAACAGGGTATCCATAATTCAATATTCAACAATGCCTTTAGGAAATTTCAAAATTAAATTACCTGAAACAATCACAGGTAAATCTCAAAGTGGGACTCCACAAACTCAATCCAGTACCACCGTCACAACCAATGATAATTGCGATTCCTTAGATACAGAAGATATCGATGAAGTCGATGATCAAGGCCAATCCATCCTTATGGGTATTATCACACAATTGAAACCAGGTATGGATTTGACCAGAATCACTTTGCCTACTTTTATTCTTGAACGTAAGTCCATGTTAGAACGTATCACGAACCAATTACAAGAACCAGATATGATCATCAAGGCGCACTCTGAACAAGAACCAAAGGATAGATTCCTAAACGTTGTCAAGTGGTATCTATCGGGTTGGCATATCGCTCCAAAGGCAGTGAAGAAGCCTTTGAACCCTGTCTTGGGTGAGTTCTTTACCAGTTATTGGGAGCTTAAAGATGGCCAACATGCATACTATATCTCTGAACAAACATCTCATCATCCACCAAAGTCCTCATACTTCTACATGATTCCAGAATCCAATATTAGAGTCGATGGTATGGTTGTTCCTAAGTCCAAGTTCCTTGGTAACTCCTCCGCCGCTATTATGGAAGGTAAAACAGTTCTACAATTTTTAGATATCCTTGATTCAAATGGTCAACCGGAAAAGTACACTTTGACCCAACCTTCAATCTACGCCAGAGGTATTCTGTTCGGTAAGATGAGAATCGAATTGGGTGATCATATGATCATCAAGTGTCCAAGCACTGGGTATTCCATTGATATTGAATTCAAGACCAAAGGTTTCATCTCTGGTACATACGATGCTATTGAAGGTACTGTTATGTCTCCTACCAACAAGCCATTGTTTGAAATAAGTGGTAAATGGAATGATGTCATGTACATTAAAGATCTTTCAACAGGTAAGAAGACTGAATTCCTCAACGTTAATGTTACTCAACCTTTGAAACCACAAGTCAGACCATTAGAAGAACAGGGTGATTTTGAATCACGTAGATTATGGAAGAAAGTCACAGATGCATTATCACAACGTAACCATGAAGTCGCTACTGATGAAAAGTTTAAGATCGAAGATGAACAAAGAATCAGAGCCAAGAAACGTGAGGAAGATGCTGTGGAGTTTCATCCTAAATTATTCAAGCGCAACGATGATGCAAATGATGAAATGGAATTCGTTCTCTACAAACATATTCCTAATGATGCCGATGCTAAAACGAAGACCAAATTGATTCTTGAAACAGCACCGATTCTTCCAGGTCAAGAATTCACCAAGGAATTCGAAATACCTGCTTTCAACAAGCTTCACATTTCTGATCCACCATCACAGTAAGTGAGATTTTCTAATTAGAATGGTAGCTTATATCACTTGGTGTCTTTTAGACTTGACCATATATTGTATCGTTTCAAATCGTCGTAGGTTTTCTTTCTTTTTTTTTGACATTTTGTTTTTAATGGGAGTTATTTGTATGTATGATTTTAAATTTATCTTTGACACCACTCACGTGATCATCGTAGGACAACGTATATAAGGAACCAGAAGGGCTGTGCTCCGCACAATCAACATGAGTATTTCTACTATATGGTTGTCACTAAATATGCATCCAAGTCTATGTTTTAATGATATGTTCAAAGCCCCTCACCGATAGCGTAGCTAGCTACATCTGACGGAAATCCAGAACTTTGGCGCAATAATGTGCCACTGAAAAAATTGTTGTAATCCAAAATGCGACGCGTACACCAGGGGCAATTACCACTATTGATTGTTTTTTATTGTTTAATAGCATGAAATAGAATCAATCAGAAATTCTTTTTTAGACTCAGAAATCAGTTTCGCTCCCCAAAAATGACCACAGAAGACATCAAACCTTACACATCTGTGGAGATTGCCCTCTATCAAGTAATTGCCGCTCAAGGGAGTGTCACGGAAGAACTCTACAAGCGTATTCACGGTGAACTTCTTGAAGAACCTGAACGTTTTGAGGACCCTGAACTCATCCAAGAACTACAATCGCGTACGTTAGATGACTCTATTGAATTAATAAACGAACGTATCAAGTTCATCAATGAAAGGATCACCAGAATCACACATCAAACCGAACATCATCAAAAACTCTATGTCCTTATCAGTTCTTTACATCATACGAAAGCTGCACAAAATGAAAGTGGTCAACCATTAAATAATGGTTCCAACACCAGTTTGAATGCCCTTGCCTTCACTCCTAATGAAATCGGTGCAATCAATCGTCTCATAAGCACTATCATCCAAGATAACGATGTCAATGAAAAGTATCTCGTATCAGGTAAAGAAGCTCTCCGTATAGTGACTGCTGAAACATCATACCCAGCGTCTCAATCTCAAAGATTCCTTCATAAACTGGTCACAGAGGGGTTTTTCATTCAATCTTCCCAAGGTCGTTATATGCTCTCTAACAAGACATTAGCTGAGTTGAAAGAATATTTGATCCAAGAATACTCCACCCGAAAGGAAGGTGGGCTGATAAATATTTGTATCGGATGTGAAGATATCCTAACTGTTGGTTTCAGGTGTCCTAATGAGGAATGCTGGGTCAGACTACATAAAGGTTGTCGCTATCCTTATCAAAGAGCAAATGATACGGCTTGTCGTGAATGTGGGACCGATTGGAATGGTGATGCCGATAAAACTTTGTATGTTGGTGAACTGTCTCTAAGCAGAACGGATTAAATTAAGAAGAAAAAGAACGAATATAGTTGAATGATAGTATTCTGGTTGTCTTGAGATAGACAAAACTTCTATAGAAGGCATACAATACGGGTAACGACCCGTGTTGTAAATAGATCGTACTAGATATCAGTCACCTTTACAACAAGTGTAAACTTCCTTGGGATTTAACCGTTACTTTCTGGCAGAAGAGAAGTCTGATCTTTCACCAAAAAGGGGAACCGCGTTTCAGGGACTCCGATCCCGGTATCGGCTGAATATCGCTCACGCGTATTTTGAAGATAATAGAAACTCTTTGGCTCTTTAGAAGTGAGTCTTCCATGAAGATGTAGTAAGCTCGCGATAGAAAGAAATTCTTTTAAAAACCGGAAATTAACAAACTTTATATTATAACTCAATTATAACATTTTATTTCTAGTATACAATGAACGTCCAAAGGACGATTAAGATATCATGAAACTCATTAACAAATAAATGTGGGGCGAAAAATAATAAAACGAGAATCAAACCTATAAAGTGATTCTGTCATTCTTTTCTCTCTTGGATTCACCATACTTCTTGATTCTGATGGCTTGGACAGCAATGAAACCAGAAGCATCTTGTGGTTGGAAACCAGTCAATTCATCCATAGAAGATTCAGTAGCATCATATAACTTTTCGGTTTCAGAAGATCTACCCAAAATGATTAAAGAACCCTTGTATAATCTGGCTCTAACTTGACCGTTGACGGTGTTTTGAGATGGTTGAATTGTGGATCTGATGTATTCACCTTCTGGGGTGAAGTATAAACCGTTGTAAAGAATCTTGGAGTGAGTTGGAGTGACAAAAGAGTCTCTGATAGCTCTGACTTCTCTATCTAAGGTTAAACCTTCTAAATCAACGTGAGTGGATCTCAAGATGGTTAAACCTGGAGTTTCATAACAACCTCTGGACTTGATACCAATGAATCTGTTTTCAACAATATCAATTCTACCAACACCGTTTCTTCTGGCTAACTTGTTGGCAGCCAAGAATAATTCAACTGGTTCAGTGACTTCAACTTGTTCACCATTTTCGGTGTAAACTAACTTGGCTGGCTTACCCTTGTCGAAGTAAACAGTGAAATCTTCTGGAGTGTTTGGAGCGTCTAATGGATCAACAGTTAACTTCCACATGTCCTTTGGTGGAGTACAGTCTGGGTCTTCTAAGATACCAGCTTCGAAGGAAATATGGGCCATGTTTTCATCAGTGGACCATGGCTTAGCCTTGGTTTGGAAAACTGGAATACCCTTTTCAGCAGCATAGTCCAACAAATCCTTTCTACCAGCAAATCTTTCAAAGAATTCTGGGTCTCTCCATGGAGTAATACAAACAACATCTGGCTTCAAGGCGTAGAAAGATAATTCGAATCTAACTTGATCGTTACCCTTACCAGTACAACCGTGAGAGACAGCGAAACAACCTTCTTCTTCAGCAACCTTGATTTGAGCCTTAGCAATGACTGGTCTGGCTAAAGAGGTACCTAATAAGTAAACGTTTTCGTAGATAGCGTTGGTTTGAATGGCCGGGTACAAGACGTCTTCGACGAATTCCTTCTTGACATCAACTAAGACGTACTTGGAAGCACCAATCTTTAAGGCCTTTTCTCTGGCAGCTTCGAAATCTTCTTCTTGACCAATGTCAGCCATGAAGGCGATGACTTCGTAACCTTGTTCTAATAACCAAGCTAAGATGACGGAGGTATCTAAACCACCGGAGTAAGCTAAACAGACTTTACCTTTGGACATTGTGAATATGTGTGCGAATGAGAGTTTCTATCAAATGAATTGATCGATTGATGATGGTAAAGCTATTATTTTTTATACTGAGCTGTGATCTGGATGAGGTAAAATGAGGAATCTTGAGTTTTTTTATACCTGGACATCGCACAATTTTTGTCGACATCGACCGCACTGTTAGTCATCTCCGAAACGATAAAACTGATAGTTTCGCTGTTCCGGTCGCGACCAGCCAATGAGAAAGCACATGGAGGATGATGGGCGAAGAAAATAGTGCCACTCGAAAGAAATATGACAGTGACTCTGTTTCAGAAAAGTTTAACGGTTTAACTATGATTATTTAGACCATGTTATCTCTCAATCTCCAATATCTGGGGTTGAATAGACATAATCGAGATACATCTAGATGCGTCAAAAGCATCTGTTGGAACCTTTCCGTTTTTAGAGGATCTTGTTTCGAGTTTATATCATTTTCAGAAGGTGTTGAAGGAACTGCGGGAACTCTAAGCGAACCCGGGCGCGGTGCGAGTCAACGGAATTGATTGATTTGCCCTAAAATACGGCCCCAACCTCTGGAATTTTTGTAAAATGGATCCGCATTTGGTTATTTATATCTTTATCTATTTTACCATCGTCTTGGGCTGTCATTTCCAGATTTTTTGAATAATTTGTTCCTTTTTTTCTTCCATTCTATGGCATTCCTTTAAAAGTTGCACGCTATGGACTTCTCTCTTTTGATTTATACGCTGGAATCTCTCAGCGAGCCCGCGCCTAAAGAAAAATGACTTCCATTTTGGGTAGTTTTGTTTTAAAATTCCCTCGAATTCAAACTTTACACTGCGAGAGGACTGCTACATTTAACAAGCTACAAGATCAAATAGGTTTGGTTTATTATTATATTCTATTCCTTAAATTATTGATCTTTATATAGTTATTGATTACCCTTTTTACAAAAATGTCTGATTCAATTTAATCTTGTATTTTGTTTCAAAATTCTTCCTCGTGGGACTAATTGCACTCCTTCAAGCGGTGAAATAAGATCCGCCTTTAACAAACAGGGACCAGATCAAACTTACTGCATACATTTTTTTTGCCCAGTTTGTACCCTGACCCTGTAGCATATAACGCGCTGTTCTTCGAATCTCTTGTTAGTTATACATCATGGTCAGTAGTAGATTTCTCAGATTGGCAAGATTTACAGGTGTCTTGGCACTTTTGATCTTTTTCCTTGTTCATTTTTTCACATCCAAAAGCAAATTTCAACGGATTATTGAACTAAAAAAAGAGATATTGCAAGAGACCTATAATCTTAACGATGAATTGTCCAAGAGTTCACTCTCAAACATCAAGGTAGAATATGAACAGGTGCCCGATGACTATCAAGACAGAATCAATGCTGCATTTATAACGTTAGCCAGAAACAGTGATTTGAATAACCTAGCACCAACCATAAGATCGGTTGAAGATCGGTTCAACTCCAAATTCCATTATGATTGGGTTTTCATCAACAACGATGAGTTTTCTCCTGAATTCAAAAAGCAGATCCTGAACCTATGCTCAGGTAATGTCACGTTTGAAAGAGTTCCTGAAGAATATTGGACATATCCTACAGATCATTCTTTCGATATGAGAAAGGCGTATAACAATAGATTGAAGTCGAGAACAAAGATGCCCTATGGAGGATCTGAGAATTATAGATTCATGTGTCGCTTCTTCTCTGGGCTATATTATAAATTACCAGCAATTAGCAGATACGATTATGTCTGGAGAGTGGAACCAGAGACCTCTTTGCACTGTGATGTCAATTATGATGTTTTCAAGTATATGTTGGATAATGACAAAAGATATGGGTTCACTATCAGTCTTTATGAGTTCCCAGATACCATTCCTACCTTATGGCAAACCGTCCAACAGTTCATAACACTGTATCCGAAATATCTCAATGATAACAACTTGATGGATTTCATATCGTTTGATAATGGGGCCAATTACAACCTGTGTCATTTCTGGACAAATTTCGAGATCATAGATGTTAACTTCTTAAAATCGGAAGCTTACACTGAGTTCTTCAACTATTTGGATAAATCCAATGGCTTCTTTTATGAAAGATGGGGTGATGCACCTGTTCATTCAATTGCAGCGGCGTTATTGATGGATAAATCTCAAGTCCATTACTTCAACGATATCGGTTATTTCCACAGTTCAATGCATAACTGTCCTATTGACAATAATATCTGGACCAAGAATAAGTGTATGTGTGATCAGAAATTGGACTCCACTTTCAAACCGTTCAGTTGTACGAGTCGATTCTATGAAGTTCAAGGATTGGAGAAACCTTTGGGTTGGGAGAAGTTTACTTCAAGTTCAATCAATGGACAATGATTGGAGCTGCATTATAAAGGCTTCAACTGATATAAATTATTATACATGATATGATATTGTGATTTTGAATTTATTTAACGATCCCATTTACCGTTATCTATTTATGACTGATATATTGAGGATAATAAGCTAGGGTATTAGACACCGTCATCTGAAGCTGTGCGATTCTGGGACTCAATATAAACTGATGACTAGTACCTGACTGCTCATCTGTAGTGAATTGAATTTTATCTGATTGTTGTGGATAAATTCTGTATGTTTTACCGTTGGAAGGTAGCAATTTGGGGACCAATGATCCTTCAATTTCTGAGTCTTCGTGTTTCCTTGTTTCAGATTGTGAAACTGGAGAGGTTTCTGGTGATTGCAATGGTGACGGGCAAAACTTCGTCTAAATTTAGATTATGATACGAATCAATGATATCAGACGGTTCAAATACATATTTGGCATTGTCCAGTTTGTGTTCCTTCAAAATTGTACTGTTTTCCAACACCAGAATTTTGAATTCGTTTGATTGACCGATGATTTGCACCAAAGAGTTTTTGAATGAACCGATAAGTTCATTGTATACACTAGCGGGATCAGTTTGAGATACTTCATGATGCTTTTGATCTATTGTCTGTAGGGTATGCAATATTGAATGCTCTGTGGGGTTGAATCTCAGTTGAATATAAACTATTGCAAGGATTTCAAGAATCTGTTCGTATTTCTGTTTGGCATGATCCTTGTCAATGGATATCAAAAATTGATGCCTTGTCATAATGATTCTAAGTAGTATCTTTAATGAATCTTGAATGATAATTGGATGATTATATCCAAGTCGAGAAAAAGATAAAAATAAATCTCTGGTTTGGAGAGATTGTTAGCCATTAAGCATAAATCTGAAAGTGACAAAATAGGAGTTTGTTCATGGTTTTCAAACTAAAACGTATTGTTTAACTTTATTACATCCAAGAGATCTGATGGTGTACAACTATGACTGAAAGGTTTCGAATCTTTGAAAATTCTGGTATAATTCACCACGTTACCCGCTTAATCTTTGACTGGTTGGATTAAGGTTAATTCCCATAGACAGTCAGTACAGATCACTGAAATGATTTGGTTTTCAGTTTTGACTCGAGTATAGACTCTTGCTTGAAATGTCCAAACCATATTGACATATTCTAATAACTTGGGTAAATCATTAATGATAAAGTTTGGATCCTTCAATTGGTTTTCAAAGTCCACTGATTTGTAGTCTCTGGTTATGTTTCTTAATAATGTCTCTGCTAATGAACAGCCGTCCTGAACGAACAATTCATGCAGGTCTTTGTTACAGATTGATTTGATTTCTTCTGAAGCAAAATTGTCGCGGATATCCGTGTACCTCCTGAAAGTTTGTGTCTTAATCTGTGGTGACAGTGTTATTGGGCTAGAGTCTCTGGAGGACAATCTTGAAGTTATTGAAGATTCTCCATGTAGCTCGAAAACAGTTTCAGGTGAGTTGGGGGTTGGAGATGTTTTTGTATCGACATTTCGTCTGAAGTTGATTCCCTTTCTTCATCAACAACCCGATCAATATCTGTAACCTTCTCTGTAGAACACAAGGTATGGTATCTGATTTTCAAAAAAGCGCTATCACTCTGTATCTGATCAATTTTCGATACCCCAATATATGATTCATCTTCACTGGGAAATAATTGACTTAACTCATCAGATATATCCCTATTTGGCACATTAAAATCTTTGGCGGGTCTTGTTATGATCGAAGGAGACATTGGTAAAGAATCGTTCAAATTTTCCGTACTCTTCGACTGAAGTTTTTTCCTTCTCTTGATATCTTTGCTCTCAATGAAAATTGCACTCTGAGGTGGTTGTTTCTTAGGTATCTGTCCAGGATTGGAGCTTGTTGAAACTCTTGGAAGGAGGGACAAGTTTACTCAAATTCTAAACTTGCTGGCATGGGGAAGCTGAATGGGAAGTTGAGTCTAAAGTACTTCTTGAGGAGTCTGTTTAAGTTCTATTTAATGGAATCTTGGCAAGAGTTAGTATTTCTGACCAGAAGATTAACTAAGGTTTGACAGCCGTGCTCACAGATCTAGAATTATTCCTTGATGTTCCATGCGTAGGGGCAGGAAGCAAGGATACCGTTCCTAATTTTGGACTTTGTAAACTGTCTTCCTTCTCCTTTGACATTTTCTTGGAAGTTTGAGCTAAATTGCATGCAATTTAGCTCAAAGTTATAGATAAAATATTTCTGAACTGGACAAGTATTTGTGCAAGGGGAGAAGCTGTCCAGAAGGGTACCAGTCAATATTAGCGAGGCGGTATCCGCCGCGAAAAATGAAGAACGGCTAGCCGTTGCCAAAGAGGTCGGTTGTGAATGCAATCATCATTGACAGAAAACGTCTCACTTTTGTGACTAAATACAAGCTCAACAAGAATTACGTCTTAGAACCTTGGAAGATTTCAGAGTGATGTAAGGTATATCTAATATTTCGAGTTTCGATAAACATATGGACTCAAACTAACAGTCAACTAAAGTGACACTAGATCACAAAATATAGACATGGCCAAGAAGTTGAGCAAGAATAGAATTTACGTTGATCACTATGATGGATCAACATTGCCTTATACTAAAGAACGATTTGGCCCTGTTTATTTCTTAGATAGTGAGAATGAAGAGGATCTTGAAGAATCACGCAGAGCTTCTGTGACGGAAGAGATTGAACAATTCAGAGGTACTGTTAAGAAACAGTTTCCACCAGATACAATTTTATCGGACTTGAAGTACGATTATGAAACTTTCAATTATAATCAAGTTATTCTTACTGAAGATATCAATACTCTGTTGCGCACTAAATTGCATGGGGATATGGTTTTAAAGGCTTTAATGGATAATGATTTTCATATCAAGACACAAAATCATCTCAATTTCCTATTATTCATCGTCTTCAGTGTGCAACGGGGTATATTTCTCAAATTGAAACCTTCTACGAACCATCCTTACCGTTGCATGCATTATCTTTGCGCGGAATGTGATGAAGAGTTATTTACAAGTGAAATGTCTCATGATGGGGAACTTGACCCACAAACGGAAACGGAAATGGAAGCGGATAATGATATTATACGGAAGATATCGCATGATTCGTTGGAACATTTGTGTGAATTTGACTCTATTGAAACTAAAACGTTGAGCAATATCGAAGTGACAATAAGAGAACCATGGAAGAAAAAACAAAGAACGGATCAATTCTACGAAGTGTTTTCCTTTTTCAAACTACAATCTTCACCAGATGATTACCTTTTCAGAGAATATGCACTACATAAACAGAACCAGTCATTCCTGCTTCGATCAGGTTTGCCTTATTTTCTTTACATTATTGAAAAATATGGAGATATTTTACATTTAAGCACCAATCGTCGCTCATCCCTTGTTGAACAAACAGGCAAAGATTGTCTTCGTTTTTTCATCGCTATCAGATTTAAAGAAGTTACAACTACGTATATTGATGAATTTGTTTTGAATTCCACATTGAGTGCGGATGATGTTTTGAATAATAAGATCATCAAGGGTAGAGTGGAACAAATGATAACAAAGCTCCAAGCGGGGGGACTACTCGATAAGGAGAATAATTATGGTTTGACTGAAAATGAACTTGCTGGCGGGTTTGACGCTCTGTTGAACAGGGTTGTGAGTTTTTTGAGGTAGATTTATCCCTTCATTTTCATGTTATAGACAGTGCTATATTTTAACGGTATTATAAACTGATTCTCTAGGAAAAATTTTTAAAGTACAACCAGCTTGAACTTAGGTACCATGCATGCCAAAAGTCAAGGAAGAATAAAAAAATTAGAATAAAATGATTATCGAAAAAACAAAAAATAATCTCCCAAGTGGCCTTTAAGATTGATCTCTCTGATTAGAGTCTCACGCGCTATCTATTCCGCCAGATAGATTCTTGGTGTGAGCATTCGTATCACGTGACATGTTACTTCCAACAGAAAAGCAATTTTCTTGTTAGGGCCATTTATCTGGTTTTTCTGGAAGCTGCGTAAGCCTGTAGAACCTGACGCGAAATATTGATCAAGGGATATCAATTGTACGGTCCTGGATGCAAGCGGTTTAATTTATTTCACCTTGTTCGATTAACAAGGGTACCATAAAAAGCATGGCAGGAACTCTATTGAAACGTCCCTTGGAAGAAATCTCCAATTCAAATTCCAGCTCACCGGCACCGGATCAACTGCGATTCAAGAACAACGCCAACACGGATGAACAATTGAATTCTGTTGCATTATCATCAACTCCTTCTCTATCAACTAAGTCCTCAAAGAGACAAAGGTTACCTGTTAATAAATTCAAACCATATTACGGGTATAAATCTAACGATTTCACACCTAGGGCCAACGCTTTAACCTTCATTCCAAATTCCAAATACCCTGATTTCTATTCCATTGATGATTGCCCTTACTCTAACCGTCGTGGGTTCGTTTATCAAATGTGTTCTCCAAACCCATTATTGCCAGTAATGAAATTCTCTGCATGTGAAATGGAACCTTTCAAACCTACATTATCGATGTTTGATCGATCTCCTTCGATATTAATCTCAAAGGATTTGAAACAAGTCACCACGGAAAGGGGTTGGGTTTCTTCAAGGGCTGATATTCCAATGACTGAAGGATCGACTTATTTTGAATTCAATATCATAAACTCTGATGGACAGTCTCATGTCAGATTGGGTATTTCTAGAAGAGAAGCGAAAGTGGAAGCTCCAGTAGGGTTTGATGGTTATTCATATGGTATCCGTGATATGACAGGTGAAATGATTCATTTGTCCCGTCTTTCACCATTCATGAAAGATAAAGGGTTCAAAACAGGTGATGTTCTTGGTGTGTTGGTGTATCTACCAAGAGCAAATATCCATGAAGAAGAACAAATACGAGACATTGTCAGAGATCAAGTTGTCTTAAGATACAAGAATAGATTGTTCTCAGAAAGATATGACTATCTACGTACCATTCAAATGCAACATTTACATCATCCATTGACGGTTTATGGTGAAGAGGCAGTTCCAGATTTGGAAATGTTCAAACCTAAGGAAATAGAAGGCTCATACATTCGTATTTTCAAAAACGGTATTGATCAGGGGATCCTTTTTGACAACTTGTACGAATTTAGAGATGGATGTTCAGAAATGATAAAGAATCCAAACAATAGGTTCGCAGATAATGGGCTTTTGGGTTATTATCCTATGTGTTCCGTGTTTGGTGGTGGCATAGTTGAGTTTAATCCTGGTCCCGATTTCACATTCAAGCCTGAACAGTTTCAAGAAGATAATGTTAAGGAATATTGGGAGTTATATGATGAAAAAATCGTGGAAGATATGGTTTGGGATATGGTTGATGAGATCGAGGCCGAATTCATACAGGAGGGCATTGAGGCTATAGATAATTAAAGTTCTTTGTTTTTGGGGTCTTCAGTGTATAGCTAACTGATTGAGTTCAAACTGTCGGTACTTGTGAAATTACGTAATTATGTATCTGGTTTTCGGACAAATTTCATAGCTCCCCAAATCAAAAACATGGCGAAATCATCTAGACAAACGCCAGCTATAGTACATCTAAAACTTCAGTCAGATAATAATTACCTCAATTACCGGTCTTCAAACCGAAGATGGAACGATCTCTTCAATCCACCGCTGAAATTATAAGCACTCTCCAATCGTCAGAGAAATGTAAGCTTCTCGTCGTTCCGGATGATCTTCTTCGATCTCAACTCGATACATTGAATTATAACACCGAAGAACATATGATGATCATTGAAGAACGCGGTAAAGTGGAAGTCATTATCGATAAGACCAAGGTTAAGTTGATAATCAAAGAGTGTTACCCTTTGATAAAGGCTTCGTTTTTATCAAATGCTTCTGTGTCGGAGGATCAGTTGTTCCTTGCTACTTGTGGAATCCTTCTTGTTTTGAACGAACATTCCACAGTTATAAACAAACATACCAAGATTCTTTTCGATAAGTTATTGAAATCTAATTCTGAAATACAGATCATAATACAAAGAGAACTTCTATTTCTTCGGACTTTGCTGACTTGTAACAATCCCAAGATCAACAAATCTTCCTCATTGTGGACGCTTTTCAAAAGACTCTACATCCACGTTATTTCCAGGGATCTTCCAAATTTAACGCCCAATATTCATCAATTCTTCATTGCAACAGTTATAGAATCAGCCAAAGCACATGCTAACAATTACTATGCGTGGTTATCGTTGAAATTCTTGATACAAATCACAAGACTTCGAAAATACCATGAGAGTTTGGAATTGGTAAGAGAAGAAATTTGGACGTACATTCAGTCTCATGTTAACGAAAGTGCAGCTTGGGATTGTCTCGTTTGTTGTTATACTATAAATTTTGATTCTTTACATTGTGTTTCAGTGGAGTGTCAGAATTGGGGATCAAAGGAATTTGAATTGTCAAGACATGATTGTGAAATTGACGACGCTTTTCTACAAATATCATATACAAAACTTATCGAGATCAAAGATTGGATCATCCAAAGGCGTGTTTCTTCATCTGCTGCTCCTTATGAAGCTTTGAAGAATTTAAGCTGTTGGGGCTACCATAACGCACAAGGGCAGGAATACAAGGAAAAGATATATAAGGTTATGAGGTTTCCTTCTGAGAAGGTAGGGTTGATGGGAAGATCTGTGCAAGAAAGTTTACGCTGTTCTAGTATTAGTGTTAAGAACGGGTTTTATGTTTCTGAAGATGGGGAAGTTGTTAATAAAAGGATGGAAGACTTGGATTTGGTTTCTTCTGAATCTGTTCAAGTTTATTGTCATTGGCTGCGCCTGGATGTTTTTTACAAGAAATTTTTCCCTCAAGCATTTGAATTAGCTACTTCGTGATATTAGGTATATGCGGTATACAATAAAAAATTCTATAGTTCATAGTAATAATGTTATTACAGCTTTTTAAAAATCAATAACACTCGAAGCAGTACTGCTGGCGATGGTGGATTGGTCGTCGATAAAGAATTCCAAGTCTTCTTCTTCTCTTTCTCTGGCGTCTTTGATGATCTTTCTCCAGTTACTTCTCCCGACCATTGTCAGTTCTGCGACACTGATACAGGCAATACCAACACCAAGCCCTAACCATAACCCGGAGATTTCAAAGCCATAAGTGAACGCTAATAAGTAGGCCAATGGAAGAGCAACAATGTAGTACGAAATAACGTTGAAAATCGACGCAACATCTTGACGACCTTGGGAACGTAAGATGGCAGCAGAGATAATGTTGAAGGCGTCCAGTAATTGGTTGATAGCCAAAATTGGCATTGACTTGATGGCTAAACTTAAAACTTCCTCATCTGAACTGAACAACAGAGATAATGGACGACGACAGAAGTAAATCACTGAAGCTGATAGTAAACCTGTGAAAAGAGCAACAAACATCGCGACACGAACAGACATCTTGGAAGAATAAATGGAACCAGAACCAATATAAATGGCGACTCTGGTGGAAACGGCAGAAGCAATGGCAAATGGGAATTGGTACACCAAAGAACCAATGTTGGAAATGATAGACTGAGCAGCCAATGACTCGGTACCGAAGTAACTGGCCATAACAGTTAAGATTTCAAAGGACAAATATTCAGACTCAATCATGACCAAACCTGGCAAGGCCAATTTCAATAGCTTATCCCAATGTTTTAAACCTCTGTGTGAGAACCCACCCCAACACTTGTCACCATCAACGAAAACAACGTAGGCTAGTAATAGCAATGCCATGACCCAATAAGTGATGACGATGGCAATTGGAGCACCAACGTAGCCCCACATACGAATGAATGTGTAATTGAGGATCAAGTTCATTGGTAAACAGAAGAAAAGAACATAAGTGGAAGCGTGGAAAATCTTTTGCGATTGAAGGAATCTCTTACCAGTTTCAAAAGCAATTAAAGCTGGCGAACCAAAACACAAAATTCTCAAATATAGCTGTGTCAAATCTAAAAGGTCTTCTTGTGGAACAACAAACTTTAAAAAGTATTTTGAGAACCACCAAAATAACATGATTGGTAGAGAAACGGAAAGAATAAGATATGTACATCTTTGAAAATATATCCCAACCTTATGATACTTCCCTGCACCATAGGCTTGAGAGCAGAACGTGTCCAAACAAGTAGCCATACCTTCAAAAACAGCCATACCAGTGATATTAAAAGTCATAACAGCCAAAGAAGCAGCAGCCAATTCTGAAGAACCCAGGTGTCCTATGAGGAAAAGAGAATTTACCGCAAGAAGATATTCGAAAAAGAAAGTGAAAGATAAAGGAATCGAAGACTTGAAAATCTGCAACAATTCATCGGCGATTGTAACTTGTGCTTCGTCTAGAATAGAATCCCCTATACTGTGATTGTCATCATCGTCTTGAGAATATGTAATCGAAGCTGAATAACCATCGGAAAGATAATTGTTGTCATCTTCATCGTTATGGTATTCGTCATTGAACGAAGTGCGGGAGGATCTGGATTTGTAAGGTTTGATGGAACCGTAGTTGGCTGCATTGATTGGTGTGTGGTCTTCCTGTTGAAGTGAGAATCTTTCAGAAGACATAAGATCTAGATTTCTTTCTTTTTTTCTCTTTGTTTTGTATAGACAATGGATTGAGTCTGTGGTATGGAAGTATTATTATTGTACCTCGTTATCCTGTGAACTATTCAACGAAAATAGAGAAACCGGACAAAATGTTTCAAACGCTTTTCAAATCTGGAGCATGTCCCGCCATCAATACTTTCCTGGCGGCTGCAAAAGACATTTGTGACTCGAGCGCTCCATGGTAGGCTGTCGCTGCCAGCTGGTGGCTGCGTTCTTTCTTTGTTTGGTCTGTGGCTAATCAGTGAAAATTTAAAAAGTACGAAATGGCCCAAATCGGAAACAATTTCCCAAGCGCGAAAACTGGATTTAGCGCTCAAAAAATTTGGCTGAAGCTCCAATTGTATGGACAAAGGTGTCTCTGGCACAGAGATAAGCGTGAGATCTCGAAGCTCAAGAGTCAAAACTCAATTTAACAGTCCAATAGTCATAGTTACATCACTACTTTCCTTAACAAAAAATGATAAAAACACAGCAAGAACTTGCACAATCTACAATAGTACTCCAACCACGTCCTTCGTTTGTTGTCAAGACACGACTTTCCACATCCACAAGCAATCCACGTCGTGAATATGGAACAAAAGTCTTCTTGAACATATGTACAGATGATAATGTCCCCTTTCCTGAAATTGCATGGTCCCCTGAAGTTGTTCTTCCTTTGATCATGGAGAACAATTGGGAAATTCCAATCATTGCTTCTGAAGAACGTGAATCGCGTGATAAAAAGGGTGATTTGGCTTATGTTTATGATTGTGTGATCCATTCCAAATGTATGAGGTGGTGTATGCAATACCCTGAACTCCGTGACATTTTGATCGAATGGTGTTTGGAATCGGTGGAAATTCGAAGTGATGGGGTTAGTTTGGATAGAGAAAAGATTGCAAGACCTAAAATGACAAGTAAGGGTGATATCCCGACTTTGACTGTTCTTAAGGAAGATTTAGCATCGAGTGCTGAAAATAGGCTTAATGAGGAATTTGAGAGAAAACTAATGGAAGATAAATCCCCAATGACTTTGCTTGAGGCAAAAAGATTTGATGAGGAAAGCAGAGATATGATGAAGAACGAAGATAATGGAGATGTCGATATTTTTAATATCAACAGAAATCCTTTGTCTAATAGACCATCTAATAAGCCATTGATCCAAGAGATAAATGAAATGACAATACATTCCACACCTTCTTCGCCTAAGGCTCCGATCTCCTCCAAGAAACCATTGATCACAGAAATAACACTACAGAAGTCAACAAAATCCGCCAAACAAAAGTTAAAATTTGAATCAACCATATATCGCCTTCCAGAAACCCACAATTATAAACTATGCATTAAAATTACTTCCCAAATTACATCCTCATTAGATTATGATCTTCATCTTGATATGGAAACATCAACATTGATTTTAAAATGTCTGAACACTAGAGAATTTGAGTTTAAGAGAGATTTGGAAATACCTTTGCCTTTAGGGATGACTGATATTAAGAGCTTTTTCGTTAAGAACGAAGGTCTAAACATATTTGTTAGGTAATAGATTGAAATATCCGTACAATTTTCTTGTTTACTCAGTAACTCTATATGCCAATTGTCAGAGATCCTTAAAGCAGCCGTAAAGTATATAGCTGCTTGCTTATACGCTGTGCAGTCCTAGGATCTACGATTACATAATCAAATTATGGCAAAGCGTTGATCTTCCGAGACTCGCGGAGATAATCGGGTTTTGTTTCCTGTTGTAATCTGTAAGGCGTTTCGCTCAGAAAAACAGAATCTTGGATTTGATGTCTGAGATCTTTCTAATCAATAGAAGTACTCCAGATTTCAAGAAAGAACTTCTTGAAGATAAAGAGATATTTTGTTTATTGGAGTTGTTGGTCCGGTTTCATGGAAAAAATTGTAACGATTCGGAAGTTTGGAGAAAGGGATAAATAGTTCAGATTGTCCTCACTTCTTCTTTATATCTAAACTTCTTGAAAATGTCAATTCATTGCATAACCATTTCCAAATCTATCTCAATTATTAATTACAAAAAATGATTTATTCTGACCACCACCGTATGGCATGTTATCAGTGTCTTGGTGGACACCGTCAAAACGAATGTATTCATGTTGATAAAATCACTAAAGGCTTGGTTTTTATTATCGATGATCGTGGTCGTCACAAATCTACGCCCCAAAAATGTCTAAAGCGGATCACGCCTCCTGCTAGACACAACTTGATCCAAGTCACCGAAGGCACTGAAATCTGGCCTATCGATGTTATGTGTCCTGTCACTCTCAAGTCTTCTTCAGAATGTGACGAGAAATGTAGCGGTTGTCACAGCAAAACACGTCATAATGCATTTGTCGACTCAAAAAGTGTTCGTCTTGTATCATATAAAGGTCCGGAAGAAGCTGTTGCCAGATGGAAGAAAAAAGGTGTTAACAATGAGAACAAATCTGTCTCCACTAATTTGCCAGACTCTTGTCATTTGATGGCCATTCATGGTATTTCTTACTTCAATTACGTTGCTTTCGTAGGTACAGCTACTAATGGTTTTAAAAGTGCTATTGATTCGGCCGAGGCTAACACCAAAGACAAAAGACCTTTAGAAGAAAGATCTCCTTATTTTGTCTCGCAAATTTCACAACAGCCATTGTATGAGGAGCTAGCCCCATCATTACCAAACACTTTAAAAGAACCTCTGGATCAGATTATCAACTCTGGTAATCAACAAGAAGACCTCTTCAATTATCAACAAGGACAGCATAGATCCAGAGCTTTCTGTGATGTTGAGCAAGATAATAATTTTGATCAAGAAGAACAAGCCAAAAAGAGATTCAAATTAACTAATGTTGATGACAGTGTTCAAATGCAAGCTCAACAGGTTGAACCAATTCCAACATTTCCTGAATTGGGATATTTTCCTGAATCGTGTTCTGTTTCGTTTGACGAAGCATTTTTAGCTGAAATAAATTCCACATCTTCTACATTGACTCAACAACAAACTTACGATCAAGATTCGATCCCTGAATTGAATCCAACTTCAACTTCAACTTCAATTCCCGCTGGTGTTTCTGCCCCTGTTCAAATTATAGCATATGTTGTCTCTCCAGTTGCTGATACCGCCCCTGTTGTAGTGCCCACTCTTGAGCTAGTTCGTAAACCAACAACATCTTCCCAGATAGCAGCAGCTTCCACAAATCAGTTTGCGCAAGAGAACATTGATCCAGACCTTTTGAAACTGCATGACAGTTCAAAAGTGCTTTCAAATTCAGATTTGTGGGCTGAACAACAAATTTTTCAGCAACAAGTTGTTCAAAGGATTTTGGCTAAAAGGTCTGGCAAAGCGCAACACGGTGTTGATTACTTAAATGAGTTATGTGAAAACCTTGGTATTACCAAGGGCGCAAATGGTGAATATAACTATTTGGACATTTGTGCACTTGATACAGAGGGAATTTTGAACAGGATGATAGCAGAAAAAAGGATCAGGGATACACCAGCTATTAATTTCACAGCTAACCAGAAGGAGAGTGCCAAGAAAAATTAAAGTCATGCCTGATTGAATAATCATATAATTTGCTGTCCTGCAGTAATTCGTTAATACATTTGTTTTAGGGTTTTTACCATGGTTTTCTAAAACCTCCGTTAGTACAGATCATATATGTCCTAGATATCATTTTATAAGGTTGGTTTGGGAATACACATGTCATTATTTTTGACTCTAATATGGTATCGTTGTAGGCATACATTTTCATAGAAGCAACTTTAATCCGACCCGTCGGCGTTCCACGCCCAAGTAATTATTTAGACCGAAAAGTGTATCCTTGTCACTGCATTGCATGTCTACACTCTGGATATTTGTCAATGACCGTTACTAAAAACTCGTCATATTGCAGCTTTCAGATCTGAACAATTTATTGGGTGTCCTTAACAGTTGTCGCCATTGAAAATATCATAGATATGCAATTAAATTGAAAAAAAATATGCAAAAGATTACAGGGTTTTAAGTATCATCACCCTCCTTGACTTTGCACAGCCGCTTCATTAAGAACCATAAACAATACAGGAAACATGGAGGATATACCTGATTCCAGATTGATACTCACCCATATTCATCCTGAGATGGAAGAAGAAACACTTGAGTTACAGGCAACAAATGAAAGGGGATTGGAGATTTTAAGGGGGGGTACAAGTCACGAATTCTCACGGATAGACCAAGATAGTTTGCCCTTTTTTGTGAGTTTAAAGTTCTTTTTTAAGGATAAACATACAATATTGAAAACAGACAGCTAACACATTCATAGGATGCTTTTGACAGTAGTAACTACACCTTCAACTCTCAAATGATGCATGGCTCTGATGTGAACTCTTATCTCTCGCCAGATTCAAGTGACCTAACTTCTGCGTCAATTGGTGGCGATATCAACTCAAATATTCTCCTTGGTGTGCCAAGTATAAGAACAACTACACCTTCCTTCTCTGGCCTGAAAGATACCTTACAGGACACCATCAATTTAAATTCTCATGTTAAGGATACATCAGTTTTCAAAATTGATCTTTTCTCAAAGCCAAACATGCTCAAGATCAAAATCTTCAGCTCAAAGCTTAAAGTTCCAGGTTTATTTTCTTCCAAAACTCAAAGAAAAAGCAAAAGCAATCTTGAAAAAGGTGTTGTGAAAAAAAAAGGAAGACCAAGAAAGTATATTCCTTGCATTGCAGGGGTGGATGATCTTAAAGGGGCCAGAATTCAGAACGTAGCTTTCCTAGATGATCTTAAGGCTGACGAGAAAGACATTACTCTACACATGGCCGAAAACTCTGCAACTTTGAATTCTCCTCCGCCTACTGCTTTACATGCAACTAATGAATTTTTGGAAGAATTGGAAAGTAAAGATGATACACCTCCTGTTGAAGTTAGCCTTTTCAAAATTTCTTTTGAACCAGTTTCATTCGATTATCAAAATATTGATATAAACTACAGATATTGCAAGGATTGGATCATTAAAACTTTAAAAACTAATTACAATTTCAACAAAGCGTTGACTTTCTTCACTGATAACCGTCATAAGATAAACAGTCTTGATAAATTCAATTACATCTTGTCAATTTTATTCACTTTGAATAAAGGTATTTTTCTTCGTTTGACGATGATATCACATGGTAATAGAACTTATTGTTGCATGGATTGCAATAGAAAACTAGTCGAAACAACTGAAATGATGAACAAGTCTGGTGTTATCATCAACTACAATCGGAAGCTTGTGACACCAGGTGCTCTAGAGCATACATGCTGTGTTGAATCGATTGCTTCATCGACATTGGAGAAATCCAAACAGCCAATTGATAATAGGCCCGCATATTTAAGAAGGAAATCTGCTAAATCAAGAAAAGTTCAACCAATGATAGAAGATTTGAAAATGAAAACCGAAAAAGAGCAATCAACATTAAGGCAAACTTTCAAATGGTTCAAATCCCTACAAACAGAGTCATTGTTCCTTGATCAAGCTCTCAAAGATACCTGTCAAGAGTACCTTAAACTATTCCTCAGACCATTGATATTCATGCTTTTCTCTCACGGTCTTGATCTTCCAGATGAGAATATTGAAACAACTGAACAACTGATTACCGCACAGAAAGATAAGGTTATTTTACAATCGACACTTCTACTCATTCATATCAGATTTGGAATGAATAAAAACTTCTTACAGTCCTATACAAATCCTCGTGGATTAAACCCTACTAAGGTTTTTAAAGCCATAAAGGAAAAATTTCATCAACTTATCTCCAGTAGTTATGATGAACTGGAGATTTCTGGTGAAAGTCTTGACGAGATCAGGGGAGTTGTTGGCAGTATTAATAGGTCATAGAAGTTAACGATGTGTTCAATGATGTTATTTTTGCTACCTTTTTTCCGTGCTTAATGAGTTAATTTACGATAATACTATGTGTTGTTAGTTAATTATCTAGTTATAACTTTTGTTGTATACATGCAATTCTTCTTTCAAACCGTTGAAGAGAATATCCATAGTTGGTATCTCAACCGAAGATTCTCAAATCATCATTCTTCAAATTTTCATCTTCTTCGCTGTCATGGACATCTTCATCTTCTTCGTCGAAATTGACCTTTTGACCTAACAAACCAGCACAAAATTCATCGATTTGTTCATCGTTCCACTTGAAGCCACCCCTTGGAGCTTCCCAGTTGACTAATTTTTCTTGAACAGTGTATCTTAGCTTACGACCCTTGGAAGCCTTGGTGTCGACCTTCTTCTTGAACTTAGTTTTCGTCAATTGGATTGTAAGGCCAGAAGTTGGGTTGGAGGAGGAAATCTTACGGTCGACTAAATCATTTAATAAGACACGGTAGAAATCTTCATCGTCGAAAATGTCTTCACGTTCCTTTAATGCTCTGTCAATGTGTTTCTTTTCTTGTTGGTCTTCTTCTTCGTCGCCATTTTCTTCGTCTTCATCCACGTATCCCAATGGCTTGACATCTCTTCTGTTGACACGAGTTCTCTTGACAAGACGATCCATGTCCATCAAGTTCATCTCCACTTGTTGGGCAGCATTGGAATTCAAAGCCTTGAACTTGTTTCCTTGTAGAGCAGAGGCACCTGATGCAGAGTCGACCTTGTGAGACCACTTGGTCAAGACGTTGTCTCGAGTCTTGGAAAGAATCTTGTCCAACTTAGAGGTCTCTTCAGCAAATTCTTCAAAAGTACGTTTCTTGGACTTGATGTATTCCAATGGTTCCTTGGTGAGCTGGCCATTGTTGTATGTCGTTGTACGGAGAGCAATGATGTTATCCAAAAGTGTGTGTAGTAGCGCTTCTGTATCTTGGAGTTTCTTGCTGGTGGTGTCTTCTTCTTCGATGAATTCTTCAAAGGTTTCATTATTCAAAGGAAGTAAGTTGGAGTTGGTGACTGATTTCTGGAGCTTCATACGGATATCAATAATCTTATCAAATGTTTGTTGTTGGTTGACGACAGCATAGCCCTTAAGAGCGTCAGTTTGTGTGGAGGTGGAAAGACGGTTGATAATAAGCTTACGTTCGTTGGCCATAAGTTGCTTAAGTTTGGAGCGCTTATCGTTGGCTGTGGTTTCTTCGTCTTCTGATTCTTCGTCGTCGTCTTCTTCTGATTCTTCTTGGTCATCAGAATCTAAATTGCCATCAATCTCTTCATGTTCTAATTCTTCGGCGACTCCTTGTTCTGATTCGTCGTGAGATTCATCGTTCTCTTCTTCATCGTCTTGTTCTTCTGATTCCTCTTCTTCTTGGCTGATTTCATGATCCCTTTCACCGAAGATTTCGCTCCTACTAGAGGCCTTACCCTTGTATCTTTCGCCTTTCAATTTTAAACCTTGCTCACCACGTAGCTTTGACTTACCAACTTGCAGATAATGCTGGGATCTCAAAGTATCATCGTCATTTTCATCAGAGCTGTTGCCATCTTCGCCAGGTTCTTTGTGTTGAAACAAGCCTCTTTCGGCATCCTCGATGTCGTAATCACCAGGAGTGGAGTTATAGAGTTCTGAAAGTTGATCGGCAAGTGATTTCTTGGCCATTTGTAGTAATTTCCTCTGCGGTGAATGCCAAATATATTTACTTATTGTAGCTTCATTTCCCTTCTCGCATCTACCTGTTTGATTTTAAATTTTTTTTGATGCGATGGCACCTGCAACATTTAGAATGTCTTTTGAGCAGGGTAATGGAATTTGCTAAGTTGGTGCAAGGATGTTCCAATTTAACCTTTGTGCACCGAATCACCGAATCCATCCGAAGGAACAAG
Source organism: Waltiozyma xylosica (assembly GCA_030581495.1). Classification (NCBI taxonomy): domain Eukaryota; kingdom Fungi; phylum Ascomycota; class Saccharomycetes; order Phaffomycetales; family Wickerhamomycetaceae; genus Waltiozyma; species Waltiozyma xylosica. The sequence continues at coordinate 43,922 of JAKTTJ010000010.1, read as the reverse complement.
TCCGAAATCAATTAACCCGAGGAAGGCTAAGAGAATTTACGATCCAAGAAGAAAATCAAAACAGGACACCCGAAAAATAAGACACTGAATGCAAAAGTCGCCCGAAGTTATCAGACATCCGAGCAAACCGCTGGGCCAACGCATGGATCATTTGGCGTCCGAGACTAAATTACGGAGGAGCGAGGGAGTCTTGAAGTCCATGCGGAACGATCCGACCAGAAGAGAAAGACGAGCAACACACGCCCGAGAGCAACAACAAAGAATCATCCGACAATGGCATGAATAAGTGGAGGGCGGCCGAGGGGAACAAAAGGAAAAAAATCATCCGAGTCGTATCTGATAAATCAGGCACACCCGAAGAGTTAGCAGCGCAGTACCAATGGAGAGACATCCAAGCGCAATAAACATCAGACACTCCACGGTACTCCGATGGAACGTGTAGTAAATGATACCCGTATATAAATTGGACCAATTTAAACCTGATAGTTTAAAGACTTACTTAGAAGTTACAATCTTTCTTAGAAAGTCTTCAAATATCAAAGAGGAAACTTTCAAAAAAATTAAGATCCAGTGGGGCATTAATCGAAAAAATAAACTGCGTAAACCCGGAATCGAACCGGGGGCTCAAAGATGGCAACTTTGAATTTTACCACTAAACCATTTACGCTTTTATGTAAACGTAAAGAACCAGCCTGACCACGGGTAACCTGGTATTACACGGGTTAGGGCCGATCATGCCCGATTAAGACTGATCGGGGCCGACTTATTTTGTGTTGTGAAAAGTTTTATCTACTCAGGAATTCCTTTTATATAGAGGAATTCCCACATGAGTAACCTGCCGACGAAACACCTGTATAATAGTATTTAATAAAAAGTAAGTGTTATTTGAGAACAGAGTCAACTTCTATAACTACATTCCAGGTAGGCATTCCAACCAGTTATTATACAATCAGATATCCAGAAGCCTACAGAACCGGCAACACCATCGATCCAATCTCTCATAGTAAAAATATGAATCAGAGTTAGATGAACTCTGCTATACGTGTCATATGATAAGTATCATGTGATAAGCATCGTATGATATAAATATAATTGACTCAAGAGACGCCTAAGCTGAAAGGTGTTCCTGACTATTTAAGAAGAAACGAAGACAAGATTCCAGTTAACACATATATAGAAGATATAGTTTAGGAATCATCTAATTCACGGAGAAATAATCTTACAATAAGTTCAACGTAAGTTATACTAACAGGTTCACCTAAGTCGTATATTTACATGAAGTGAAACGAACGAGCCTGACCACAGGTAACCTGGTATTACACGTGACTTATGTTTGGGTCGATCATGTCTGAGTAAGACTGATCGGAGTCGACTTATTTTGTGTTGTCAAAAGTCTTATCAACTCAGGAATTCCTTTTAAACAGAGGAATTCCCACATGAGTAACCTTCCGACGAAAAACATGTATAATAAATAGTACTTTAAAAAAGTAAGTGTTATTTGAGAAAAGCGTTAACTTCTATAACCGGTATAACTACATCACAGGTAGTCTTCCTCATACCAGTTATTATACAATCAGATACCCAGAAGCTTATAGATCCTCCGACATCATCCATACTATTCCTTATATATTGTGTAAAGCATCAGGATAAGTCAACAAAGAGACAGGGGCATGTGATCACGTGATGAGAACCAGAGAACCAAAGAACGATGTCCAATTAAGACACTCGAGAAAGCGAACAGTCATCATGATAAGAGTTTCCTATATATCAAGCGACTCAGAGCCAAGAAGTAACCTGCACATATATAATATGTATTAAAAGAGGTTAAGCTTTCAATAGACTTGATATCCCTCAGTGTCGCCTCTAAAGCAACTATCGCCTCTCTCACGTACAATCCGAGATGTAAGCATCCACTATTCTAGCTTCACATCTTTAAAAGCCGAAGACTCACCCTAACTAAGGGACTTCAATGCACATGATCCCATTTGGCTATCGTCATGTTTGTGAATACAATTAAGACATCAAATACTTGAGAGTCTACCAGTGCTAACGAAACTCCTGTTTTCGGTTAAACACAATCAATGCATTTCCATGTAGATTATTTATAATGGTTTAAGCTCTTTTAATGATACTATAACATTTTTTCAATATTATGAAATGTCATCAAACAATCCAACTTCAATATCTAGATTTCGAAGAATATTAAAAAAAACATAAAACCAAATCCTTTCTTCTTCAACAGTAAGGTGACAAGCACCGTTAAATGAACGGGATCACCCACCAATTCATCAAGTCATAATTCGAAAAAAAAACTTGATATCTCTGATTAATTGCGTTATTAAATTTGAAAAATGTTGATTATATAAATTTAATTAATGCACGACTGTAATAAGTGTTTCATATCTACTTATACGCTCTATGAACAAGGCTCCTAACCTTGTTCATATTAGGAAGGGTGTTTTTCATATAGGTTCTTTGAGGCAATTAATTATAAAAGGGTGCGAAATGCCCACCAGAGAATTTCTCTTTGATATAGTTTTTATAGGAGCACCGACAAATCTTGGCATTAAGGTTATCACTATCAACCAATTTAGGGTCTTACCAGACTCCTATCTATTACAAAGACGTATATATTTAAAAATGGCTCAATAATATAGGGAAGACAGTAGGTGTATAAGCTGGAGACAAATCAATTTATCCAAAATGAATATCTTCAAACCAATGTTCCAGCAAATCGAAAACATGATCTCCAAAGACAACTTCGTTAATAAGAAAAATAATATTAAAACACCAAAAAACCCCTCATGAGTTTCGAAAAACAATGGTTCCTACCAGAATGAACCGGCGATCTTCTTGTTGCACGTTTCGTGCGGGTCGTAGTGGTATAGTAGCCAGATGCCCAAACCAGCTAGGCCAAGGAACCTTTTGTTGAACACTGGAGCCTGCACTGAATTTTCCCTCCTGGCTGTTATCAAAATTTGAATTTCATCTTCAGACTACGAAGTCACCTTTAGCTCACCCCTTGAGCTCTTTGTCATTATAATTTTATACTATCACCTTTTTAAATTATCACCTCATTACTTTATCAGCCCAATTAGTAAGTTAACTACTAATCAAAACTAATTTATCCAATGTTGCATCCGAACCCTGGCCACGCTGGTTCAAGTACGAATAAAACTTGAATTTTATAATACAAATACTTGTTTTATCGGCCGTTCTTTCGTTACAAAATTAGCTTTGAGCATCTTTATTGTCAAACATTTACCAGTTATATTTTATAACTTCCAGGATCTATGTTTTGTGCAAATTGACCTTTGTGTGACTTAACTTTTGTGCAACATAGATTTTGCGGAAGTTTGCCGATTTGGCCGTGAAATATACAAACACTGGCTTATGTGAAATACCAGTTTCAGTGCAAATATTGGGCTTAAGTCCACATTCCATGTTTCGTTGTTACAATTTGGGCTTTGTGTTACCGTAACCTACTTTACTAGTGACAGTGTTAACCACCAGGTCTTTGATGCTACTTTGTAGATCCTTTAATTTGGGGACAACATAATGTTTGTTTGCGGCCCCCAATATACAATATAGCCTTTGAGATTCAATTATTAACTTTATGAGAGTAGTATTAATTGTACATTGCAAACAAAAAAATCTAATATCATGATGATTATTGGTTCAATAATCTGGAAGTCAAAGATTCCAAATCTTCTAAAGTTTCCGGTTCTTCCAATTCTAAAACTTCTTCTTCATCACTATCTCTGTGCTTACCACCAACCTTGTCATTTTGGAACCACTTGGCCTTCTTTCTATCTGGTTCTTCGTCAGAACCAGATTCATCTTCACTTAGGTCAGACTTACCGCCATCTAATTCCTTCAACAACTTAGAAGCGAGATCATGGTCGACATCGAAGCCTTTTGCACCAACTTGGAAACCACCATCTTCTGAATCAGAGTCGTATTGAGTATTAGCAGCTCTTTCAGCTTCCAATCTCTTACGCTTCTTCTCTTGTTTCTTTTGCTTAGCAACGAGCTTATCGTCTTCATCTCTAACAGCCATTTCCTTACCTGTTTTTTCAATGAATTCCTTCTTTTGTTCTTCAGCGCCACCAGCCTTACGGAAATCTTCTTCATCTTCGAATTCATAAATTTGATGGGCGTTACCTTCGTCATCGAACACCAATTTAGTGGCGTTGCCCTTTTCTTTCAATGAGGCCTTTTTAGATAAAGCTCTCTTTTCAGAACGCTTGGAAGATGGAATCGATAATAGATTTGGGATTTCTTCTTCTTCTAAATCGTGATCCTTTCTCTTGACCTTCATGAAGTCATCGTCAGAACCTGCATCTTCATCATCGGCATCCTTGGTAATACCTCTGTAATGTTCCGACAAAACGTTTTGATTCTGTCTTTCAAACATACGGTCATACTTGGTCTTGACCTTCTTGGCTTTATCCTCGAACTCACCATCTTCGTTGGCTTTACTCAAGGCCAATAATTGTCTGGAAGCGTTCTTCAATTCCTTGGCGTTTTCGATGTTGGCCATCCCCTTGATCTTAATGTTTGGAGCACCAGGTAAACCTAAAGACTTAGCATATTCTTCAGCAGGATATTCATCGAACTTGAAAACATCCTTGTCCTTTTGAATGTAGATGGATTTCATGTAAGACATGAAGGCTTTTTGACCCAAGTACTTCAATTCAGGGTTTTGGAAACATAATGATTGCAATTGTGGCTTGATGGACTTCTTCTTCCCCTGTTTGATGTTGAGCTTGTTGATTTCAATCTTCTTGGACTCAAGTCTCTTAACAAAACCTTCTTCTTCTGAAGGAGTCAACATCAACATAGATTTACCGGCCTTACCGAATCTGGCAGCACGGCCAACTCTGTGAATGTAAGTGGCAACATCTTCTGGGGCATCGACTTGAATGACCCATTCAATAGCTGGGAAATCTAAACCTCTGGCAACAACATCTGTGGCAAAAAGACAGGCATGCTGAGCCTTGGAGAACTTGTAGACGGTTTCTGTTCTGGCAGTCTGCTTTTGACGACCATGCAGTTTCATCAATGTGACACCCGGTTGTAACTTTCTCATGGCTTCGTATGCGAAATGAACTTGTTTAGAAGAGGAGAAGAAAACCAAAGTCTTTGTCTTCAGGTGTGTCTTAATGAAACTGTAAAGGGTATCTAATTTGTCTTCTAATGGAATTTTAACGTATGATTGGGAAAGAGTTTCTGGAGTGGCAGCAGCGGAGCCATCCTGATCTTGGACGCCGATGTACTTAGGATCAACCAAACTCAATCTGGCTAAATCACTGACAGATTTAGATTGTGTAGCAGAGAACAATAAAGTTTGCCTTTCTTCTGGTAAGTTGGCAACAATATCGTCCAAAGTCTTCTTGAATCCCATATCCATACATCTATCAGCTTCATCCAAGACTAAAACTTGTAAATTGGTTAAATCTAAACCAACAGCTTGATCGAAATGTTGAAGGATTCTGCCTGGGGTACCAATAAGAATATTTATCTTGGCAATACGTTCCTTTTCATATTTGTAATCTTTACCACCAATAACCAAACCGGCAGATAATTGAAAGTATTTACCAATCTTCTTAAGGACTTCGTATATCTGCTGTGCCAGCTCTCTTGTAGGAGAAATGATCAAAGCACCTAAACCATCCATTTCCGACCATTTGGCACGATGAAGCTTCTCAATAACTGGGATAAGGAAAGCCAATGTCTTACCGGACCCTGTCTTAGCAGAGGCCAAAATATCTTCACCTTTTAAAGCGTATGGGATTGACTCCTTTTGAATCTGGGTACAAGAGACGAAAGAAGCATTGTTTAAACCTTTGACTAGTTCTTGGGAAAGTGGTAAATCTTTGAATTGGGAAGCATCGGAAGTTGATGGGTCGTAGTCTTGGACTGCTTCTTCAAGATCCTTCAACTCCTGTTCTTGCTTCTTACGGTTATCCTTTCTTTGAGATGTACTCAACTTGAGCTTCTTAGCCATTGTGGATATATGTTGTATAACTGGTTGTTTATATGAATCTTACCAATCTTTTAGTTGGTGTATGATCTCATCTCCTTCAAGCGAGTGTATCTGTTTTCAAATTTTTTTTGAGCACTGCAACCTGCAGGGCTGCTAACCTTTTTCGAAATCTTCGCGCTGTATAATAGCACGTGATGCAAATAGAGGGTTTCCTTAAAAAGATGATATTTGTTAGTTTTTCTAAATAATATCCCAAAACAGCAGCAGCTTAAGTGACGGGAAAAAAAATCCAAATCTCTGCAGTTAGAGAGAGGCTCTCTAAAAGCAGGAGCAGTATATATTTGGACCAGTTGAATAATCAATAGATAATACTTGTTAAACCAAGCTATCAAAAAAGTCAAAACTAGTTAGGCTCTGATACTCTATCAATTAAAGTGGAGCAGATAGTATACGGATGGTTGAACTACCCACAGGTCCAAAGGCTAAGCCAGAAAGAGCACAGCTGTTACAAGAAAGCGGTCCCAACTCTACGAGATCACCAACGAGTCCAATGACTGAACCTCAACAAACTTCTTTATCAACCCATAGCAATAACAATGGCAGTACACCATCTAATGCATTAAGCGCGCCACCTGGTGTCAAAGTGACGTCTACCGTCCAACTAGCTAGACCATTCCTGACGAAGGGTCAGATTCGTTTCGCTCATACCAAAACTATTGATAACATACCACTTTTCAACCAACGTCGTAATCAAATTTTCCAATATCTTTTGAAGATCTGTTATTCTTTCAAGTTCCCTATCAGAATACTGGAAACAGCAATGTATTATTATCAAAGATATTTTATTTATAACAAGTTTGACGTTTCGATCTACTCTGATGTTGGTATCACCAGTTTGTTCATTGCCTCTAAAAAGGAAGATACAATCAAGAAGTTGAGAGATATACTCAGTTTATTCAATCAATTACGTGGTGTGAACCTTTCGTTGGAACAATTTGAAAATCACAGAAAGAGAATACTGAGTCTTGAGTTCAGATTATTGGAAACGATTTCCTTTGATTTTAGAAGTTTCCACAGTGAAGAATTCCTTATCAAGTATAATAAAAAGATGGCTAAATCCAAAGATGACAGTTATATGAGCTGGTTGATCCTATTTGACTCTTACCAGACAGATCTGTCTTTAAAGTATCCACCTCATATCATTGCCATGTCTTGCATAATAATCTCCAACAAGTTGACAGATGCCTCACTCAAACTCACTACAGACCATGTCAAATACAAATGTGATGAAAGACTAATAAATGAATGCTTACAAGATCTTTTATCCCTTTATGTTGATGGATTCAATTTTACAGGTTTAAGCAAAACTCATAACGAATATCATATTAAGTTTGTTCATATCAAGGGTGAATTCAATGATTCGAGACCATTATTTCTCACGGATGTGGATGAAGAGAGCTTGGGAAGAGATGAATTCTTTAATGAAAGAGACTTTTCAAATGGGGAAAGAAGGTATATGCTGGAAAACCAGAAAAAAAGATTATATGCTGAAGTTGAAAAATGAAATGTAATGGTTCTTTAAAGACTGGGTTTCCATCGGTTCTGTTTTTTTATGTAAGATGTTATCCTCTAATTGTATATCCATAAAATTGATACATCTGACTAATCCCAAGTTCTAGAACTTTACAAATTGTAGACTTCTTAAATTTAAGCGGTAGCCTACAAGTTATGATGATTACATAATACCTGATTTTTTCAAATTTGATAACAGATCGGTTAAAAATTTAAGTTCCACCAAAATGGTAGTCACCCGATTTCTAATGAGTTTTTTTGGCATATTATTGACGAATATTAGATTCCATCTCCATTCAAAACCACATAAACCACCATAATGGGTAACGCTATGTCTTCAAGTATCGCACCAGAATGTACACCTTTAAAAAAGGAGTATGACGATTGTTTCAATAATTGGTACACCGAAAGTGCGTATTTCTCAGGTCAATGATGATCATATTCTCTTCTAGTTGCTGAATAATTACTAATACTATTAAGTTTAGAGTTCCTTAAAGGTAAGAGTTTGAACAACGAATGTGAAGATTTGTGGCACGAATATAAAGAATGTGTTGATGTAAGTTGAAATTTATTAAATCTTCTGTGCTTTTACCAAAGGTTTCTCGTTCCGATATATCGACGACTTCCTTTGCGGAGGTTTAAGAGAGAAAGGAAATCTGAAAAAAATTACTAACGTTCGCTGTCAAAGGTCGCATTGGTGAAAAAGGGTGTTATTAAGTTACTAGACGATGCCAAAGAAGATGCACCATTTGAAAAGGGTGCTATTCAAGAATCAACGGAAACGAAGTAAGCATTTCGAAGTTGATTCACATGATAAAATGAAAGGATAATTGGAATCTTGGATTGATCTTCTGGCTCTTGTATATAATTTTGTTTTGTGCTAGAAGTATTACTATCCCATCAAGAACATGAAATAAATATTGGATTTTAGAGTGCTATACCTGTAGAAGTTCACGGAAACTCATAGTATAGAGAGCATCTCTGCCATAAACGATTTTAGGATTATTTTCTCAAAGTTCTGTGTACTAGCACCTAGAGTAGTGTGACCTATCAAAATTTTGGTTCTATTTTTGGTGTTGAAGAAGGATTTTTCCCATTTTGGTTATAAAACTTTAAAAATAAACAAAACTTTTTTATTTAATTTAAAATCAAAAACTCTTATAAAAGAATCTTTATGAACTTCAAAATCAATATTTTTAGAAGTGACATTATAATAAACTTTTAAACAAAACTTTGATGATAGACAATTTTCGCTAAGTAAAGCTTCACAAGAATATATATCATTTGTAAGTTTTAAATTTAAATCATCCATAATGTAATAAGAGAGCATCACATGATTAGGTAAGGTATTACTAATCACATATGTGTTTCACATATGAAACACTTTTCGTCACTATTTAAATAGAGTTTGGATTCCGTAAGAATCCATCCAACCTACACGCTTACATAGATTCTTGAATAAAGACCACCGACTAATCTTGACATTAAGGTTATCATTATCAACCAATTTAGGGTCTTACCAGACTCCTAACTATTACACATAAATAAATATATCTATCAATGTCTTGTTCAAAATTATTAATATTAAAACCACAAACATGAGTAGAACCAAATCTCAAATTTTTATTAAATATAATAAATTGTGTATACATAGTATTAATATTGGAAAAATTTGGTATCTTAGATAATTCATTTAAAATTCTTTTCTTTTCTAATAATAGGAATTAATGTTTCTTCTTCAATATCAGAATTTTTGGTATTCTCTACATCAATAACAAAAGATGAATATTTGTTTAAATAAATTAATTCTTTTTTATCTCTTTCCATTTTATCTAAATGTTTAAGTAAAGTTTTGTGTTTATTAGAAGAATCAATAGTATTAATTACAACGTTGTTGCTGGATATATAAAAGATTTTGATATTCAGATCCAATCATTTTTTCTAATACACTTTCTGGAAGTACTGCTCCAGGTATTATAAGGGACAATACTTTATTTTTAGCGTGTGTTTTAAGTTCCATAATATTTTATATGTTTTAATTATTAATCACATTCAATTGCTAATTTTTAAGACAATAAAAACGAAAAATTTTGTAATATATTTAAAAAATCAGATAAGCGGAGAACTCCGACAACTCCGTCATGGTTCTAATTTCACCACTTTTGGTTATAAAATAACCAAAATGGGAAAACCCTTCTTTTTAAAAATAGAACCAAAATTTTGATAGGTCACTACTCTAGGTGCTAGTACATAGAACTTTGAGAAAATAATCCTAAAATCGTCTATGGCAGAGATGCTCTATACTATATGTGTGATGGTTACCCGGGTGGACAGTCCCTGAATCAACTTGTACCCGAAATCACAGCCGCGGTTTCCGAGCGGCCTATCAGATGAGTGTATTTGAAAAGATCATTCAGACACTAAATATCTTCCAACATATTTGATTTTATTCCAAATAAGAGACAGGATGTTCTACGCAAGACTTATGTGACAGCTCGTAGCGTATCTAGCATCATCCACGTGTTATCGTCATTTCAGGGGAGGCGGCTAACTGTTGGGGGTGAAAGTATCCGGCTGATGGAAAGACAACTTGCTTCCGACAATTCGGAACGAAGATTAATTTCCATCAACAGTTGTCTGTTAGTAGATCTCGTATTGTCACAATTAAAAGATAACAAAACAACATCAAGAGATCGATATATATATAATATATATATACGTCACAACAACTATCAAACTTTTCTAACTTCTGGTAAGGAGCCAAATTGGAAATATCAGAAATATTCAGACTCTGCAGTACTTTCAGATAATCTCATACACCCTACACTGTTTTTTGGAGACCTTTGTAATAACACTCTGGACAAAAAATTAGTCCTTATATTCACTAAGCAAGAATACCAATAATAACAGTCAAATATGGAATTGAACGGGAATAACGGTCAACAGACACACCAAATTGCACCACAACAACAACAGCAGCAGCAACAGCAACAACAACAAGCACCACCGCAGCTTCAGTCGCATCCACAACAACATCATCCGCATCATCAGTTGCTTCAAGTTAGAACTCAAGGACAACCACCTCTTGAAGGTTCGATTACTCTTCCATCTATTCCGTCCAGTCTTCCAAACGCACACAATTCAGGGTTCACATCGCCTGTTCCACATCACCTTCAACAGTACCAACAGAGCAAACAAACTCCAACGCCAGTTGAAACTTCGATGAAGTTCAAGAAATCTGGTGGTTTAAGAGTTCGTGTCAGAAAGGCCTGTGACAGATGTAAGAGGCAAAAGATCAAATGCGATGGGGAAACTCCATGCAGAGTCTGTTCCAGGAGCGATCACGAATGTGTCTACTCTGTTTCTTCTCTAGCTAATTCTTCAGGCTCTAATACCAATGTTAGCAACGCTGCTATGGCTTCAAAGGATATAATCAGATCAGACAGAGATGAAACTATTAGAACATCTTCAACCGGATACACTGCTTATTTGGAAAACAAGGTGTTTGAATTGGAAGCCAAGTTGGAGAAAGCTTCCCGTAAACAACAACTCGAGGCTGACACTGAAGATATTTTCCATGAAAACTCATACACTTTTTCCAATGATAAGTACCGTGTGATGAGAAGGTACCAGAACATTGTCCCGCACAAGTTTGGTGAAGAGCTCAGCAAGTCCATCGATTTGGAGGAGATCAACAGAGGTAAATCTGATGAAGAAAAGGTTGTTATTCCAAGAATCCAATTCTATGGCTGGAACCTCAGTGGCGGTCATTATTTAAAGCAACGTAAGTTGCCTGAGTTCAAGGCACTTTTTAACTTGCAAGACAAGAAGGATGCTAACACTGTTGGTTGGTTATTGAACTACTTTTTTACCAAGATAAACCCATTGTACAGTATCATCCACAGGCGTGTGTTCAACGACCAATACAATTCTTACCTTAACGACTTATCTAAGAACGATGAATCTACTAGATTGTTTTCAGCAATGCTTTATTTGATTTTGGCCATTACTATCCGTTTCTCTGAAGCTATTATGCCAAACGAAATCAAAGTTAGAATCGTCGGCGATTTAGAAGAAAATTTATTTGATTCCAGTTATGAAGTCGTTTCCAAGCTTTCCTTCGAATGGCAATCATATGAATTGATCCAATGTTGGATCTTGATCACTTTTTATCTTCGTACCACACACAGACAGAATTCATCCTTCATGGCTTTAGGTTCTGCTATTCGTATGGTGAAAGGAATGTCCTTGAACTTGAACGTGATTCCTGAAAGTTTGCAAAAATACTCTTACGAAGAGATCAAATTGAGAAGGATATTCTGGATGGTTTACACCTGGGACAAGATCTACTCTTTCCAAAGTGGGAAATCTACGGAAGTCTCAGATGAACAGATCTTTGTTCCTTTGCAGACACTTTCTGAAGAGTTAACTGACGATTGGATCAATCCTTTGGCTCTATCGATGACTCATTTGGGGATCATTGCTTCTGAGATTTTGAAGTACAATATCAGCAACAGTGAATACGACCTGGAATTTTACAGATTTATTATTGGTAAATTAGACCAATGGAAAGCTGCTACTGATGAAAACATTGCTCGATTGGAATCCGAAGGCAAGCCAGCAGATCAAGAACTTGTGAACCAGCTATTCTTGACATATCATGATATCTTGTTAAACATCCACAACAAGTCACTCATAAGACACGTCCAAAACTTACACAACATTTCATCTTCTTGTGAATCTTCTCTCGTTAGCCATTCCAAAGAAGTTCTAAACATTATTCAATCAATGTCTAATAGAAAGGAATTGACCAAACCTTGGTGGTTGACCTTATCTATTTTATTCAACATTTCTTTGAGTTCGTTGGTTTTGATCAACGTTTCTCCACAACCTCATTTATCCCCAATTTTACAAACCTCCCTTTCCTTCCTAAAAGACCTCGAAATTCAAGGTTCTTTTGGTATGGTCAAAGAATGCATTTGGTGCCTAAACACTTTGAACTATTTATCCGTACTGAAATTTGACAATGGGATGAGATTGCTCAAATCTGTCAGTGAAATCGCAGGTCAATTTGGTGGGATTAGGAACGATGTTAATAAGATTAAATTCTACCAGTTTGGTAAAGTCAAGGAAAAACTCCCTTCCCTATCCAGCGAATCAAACAAACAGAGTGAAAGACAATCCAAAAGATCCTCAAGAGGTCGTTCAAATGAATCGGGTGAAACTGAGGGCTCTGCTAATGTCGATCTTGGAATAGCTTTACAGGATCTATCTACAATGAGTGAAGGTGATGATTTACTAGGAAACTTGAAATGGTTCGATCAATGGCTGAATGAGTTTAAGTGAGAAAAAGTCCTGTACAAAGTGGAACTTTAAATAGCGTGTGTTTGCGTTTTTTTAAGTGAAGCAATTTTTGTATTGAGAGCGACTCCAAAAATAAGAGCTTCCGAGCAAGCTGTATATGTCTCGTTGCTGATCGAATGAAAAGCAAAAAAACAAATACTGGTGATCGATCACCCGAGAAGCTACATTTGAAAATTTATCTGAAGATTAGAAAAACACTAACAGGAGGAAAATAGTTCGCATGTCCGATCTAAGCATGGTGAATTTGCTAGTACTTTTAGGATGCTTACGATGTAGGCTTCATAAAGCAACCATTCTGATTTTATACTCAATGATGTCAAAACCTTTAACGAAATCAGTTGGTGTATCCACATGCCACAAACCCTGAACCATAAAAAGAACATGGTCTAAGACTGTCTTGGGCACATATAATCTATAACTAATTAATGTTACCCCTAACTGTTCTTTGTCAAAATATCGTAATTCGTGAGGCAATTTATGCGATTGTAACTATGACAACTATTATTGGCTAACGAGATAACAATACAATATATCAACGGTAAAAATGAGAACAAAAGTAATTGAGTTGATTATTAAAAAGACTAAATATAAGATAAGTGATTTGTCTAAAGGGATACGTTGTTTACTAACATATTTTCTTTCAGCGTTCCAAGTTCGGAAGTGCGAATATTTCTTAAAGCGGGAAATATAAATATTTCCTAAAACGGAAATCATTTTAGAGAGAATTTTCTAGATACCTACATAACAGGGAATTTCGGACCGTATACCTATCATCACTTTTCTGCGTCACTATGCATAATTATGCTCCAAATTTCAACCTGAAAGATATAAATCAGAAACAAAACTACATCTGTTGTCAAGCATACACATCTCTTAAAATTATATCACAATGCTTTATAAGGTCTATCAGGACAGTAAATTCAAATATCGAATAAAACCCGAAACATGAAATATTCTCAAAAAAATTAATCAACCGTCAATTCCTCAACACCCTTAGCAACACCTTCTTGATTTCTTTCACTTTCTTCGACAATCTTCATGATTTTTTTGTTAGCCCATTCAAATCTTGGATTGATCATGAATGGTCTTAAGTCAAATCTGTTATCATCAGGAGAATAATTCTCAGCATGGTAAGATGGGGTCATAGTGGTCATTTTATGTCTGTTAACAGCATAAAACCAGAAGAACTTACGGACTTTCTCCGCGACCTGACGTGGTGTGAGACGAGGAGTCCATTCATGGTATAGTTTGAGGAACATGGAATAAGGACCACATTTGGAGATCTTACGAAGGGCACCATATTCTGATAACTCTGGGTAGGTCATACCCATGTCAATTTCATCTGATTGGACATATGTTTCAGTGATTGGCTCTAATTCAGCTGTTGGAGTAGCAGCGAGGAATTCTTTCAAAATTGGCAATTTAAATTCAGTTTCGGCATATTTGATAAATCTTTTCAAATCAGTCTTGGAAATACCACCAATTGGATTTAAATCAGCAGAAGAACAATCGTACTTCGTCAGATAACCACGCAAACACTCGTCAACGTTTGCAGACCCCAAGACCAATAACCCACCTCTTTGATTGCCTCTAACCCATGGTAACAGTTGTGCAAATAGATAAGATAACACCATACGAAGACGGGCTTGGATATTTTGTAATGCCAAATTTTCAATTTGAGAACCACCAAAGATTTTGAAGATTGGCTTTTTACCAGTGGCGATTTCAAAGACAGAAATGACGGCACTGACAAGAGAATCCATGTTCAAACCAGTGTGGTATGAACCAATCTTAGAAGCCAATTCTGCAGCACGGTCACGAGTTTCAGACGAGGAATTTTTGGTACCCAAATAAGCAGTATGGAAAATTCTGTTAGCAAAATCAACCGGATCTAAAGGTTTCCATTCAGGGTCCTGGACGTTGGCAACTTTTCTAGCATCCTTGATGACTTGTTCATTACCGTTCTTGACAGCTTCGGCAACAAGACGACACATAGAATGGACGATAACCGCAGTAGCACACGAGTCAATACCACCTGATAATGGTAAGAAGAACCCACCACCGTTACAACGACGAACATAGTCCCATAACCAACACGCTGGACCAAGGGAGATTTCTTCTTCGGGAGTATGGTATCTGATTTCACGAGGTTTGGATGGAATGATTAGTGGGTCGAATTGCATTTCGGAAGGGGACAACTCGATTGGAACATGGATACGTTGATAAGGTTCAGAGGTAGTGGATTGTAAACCATAAGAAATCAAAGAACGATACGCTCTAACATCCTCTAAGTCAATAGTAGCAGTAAGAACTTCAACGTCATCCAATGAGAATTGAGCACCTTGAGCAAGAACCTCGCCGTTCATAACAATCAAAGCACAACCGTCGTAGTATAATCTGTCACCATCACAACCTTTCTGGTTAGAGTATAAATAAACACCACCACATTTGGTAGTTGCCTCCTTAATCAAACTCATTCTGGTGTGAAGTTTTCTAAGTTCGTGATGGGAACCAGAGGAATTGGTAATGATTTCAACACCATCAAGGGACATGCCTATATGGGGAGATTGGGGAGTGAAAAGTTCCTCACAGGTTTCAGCACCAATGACAGTGTCCAACGTGGAGATAACAGCATCACCAAAGTCAACGGTAACTTGGCCAGTGATCTTCTGGATCATACGTGGAAGAACATAAGTTTCCACGTAACGAGCTCTTTGCCATGGTGTGAAGAATCTCATTTCACGGTAGTTACCGTCGTTGGCTAACCATAATTTAGGTCTGATCAACAAGATCTTACCATCATAAGACAAGATACGACAGTTGTAACGAACATTTTTGTGCAAAATAGGCATACCAATATCCAATAAGATCCCATGAGTCTCAGGGTTGGTTAAAAGAGAGACGTACATTTCCCAAGAGTGTAAGAAAGTGTCATTTTCAAGGAAATGGTCTAAACAACCATAGCCGGTTATTTCCAACTCAGGACCAACACGTAAAGAGGCTCCACGTTGTTTGGCGATAAGGATGGATTCAAGGATTCTGTCACGGTTACCTTCAAAGTCTAAGGCCCATTGATTAAGCGAACATGTGGCAACTGTGATCAAATGACCCATATTTCAGTGTATGTGTGATTATAGTCTATTTTGATTTCAAACAGTTGATGCAAAGATAAGGAAGTGTGTGTCTCTGCCCAAAGTATTTATTTTCTTTGGGTGGGTTAACGTTTAGCGGGAATGCGCGAATTTTGATGGGCTTATAGTTCGCGGCAAATCTGCAAAGCCGTAAAACAGTCATACAACTTTCTGGAAATTATCAGTTGTTTGTCACCTTTTAGCATGGAAGGAAAGTACTAGTACTACGTCCAATTCACTATCTTATCTGTCGTCACCAGAAAGAATTCCTTATAGCGTCTAACTTTCAAAAGAATATGGCCCCAAAACAGTACACAATCGTTATCAAGCTCGGTACTTCGTCACTTGTTGATGAGAAAACCAAAGAACCAAAACTCTCCACAATGTCAATGATTGTTGAAACAGTGGTCAAACTACGCCGCGCAGGTCACAGAGTGGTCATTGTCTCTTCAGGTGGTATTGCAGTTGGTTTGGAAGCCATGGGTTTGGACAAGAGACCAAAGAAGTTATCTCAAGTGCAAGCTTTAGCCGCCATTGGTCAATCCAAACTTATTGGCCGCTGGGACTCTTTGTTCTTACAATTAGGCCAAAAGATTGCTCAAATTTTGATTACAAGAAATGATATCGCTGATTGGACCCAATACAAAAACGCACAGAATACCATTCAGGAGCTTTTGAATATGGGTGTTGTTCCAATTGTCAATGAAAACGATACCTTATCTGTGGCCGAAATTAAGTTTGGTGATAACGATACTCTTTCTGCCATCACAGCTGCTTTGATCAAGGCCGATTACCTATTTTTAATGACTGATGTCGAATGCTTATACACCGACAATCCACGTGAAAACCCAGATGCCAAACCTGTTCTAATCGTTGAAGATTTACCATCTTTGCGTAACCAAGTCAATACATCCAGTGGCGGTTCTGATGTTGGTACAGGTGGTATGACCACCAAGCTCATTGCTGCCGATTTAGCTACAGAGTCTGGTACCACCATGATAATTATGAGCTCTAACAAGCCAGAAAATTTATGGACCATTGTCGATTACATCCAAACACAAGATCAAGATACAGCTGCACAACTGTACAACCCAGACTTGACGAATTCGGAAAAGCAGGAGTTAGCTTTGAAACATTTGTACGATCACAATGTCCCATTACACACTAGATTTATCGGTGCCTCTCACCACGTCAAGAACCGTGAATTCTGGATGTTACACGGTTTACATTCGCATGGTTCAATTATCATTGACGAAGGTGCCCATAACGCTCTTACAAGAACCAATAAGGCAGGTCTTTTACCTGTCGGTATCATCTGCGTCGAAGGTTACTTCCATGAACATGAATGTGTATCATTGAAGGTTGGTCGTCGTTTGGCAGATGGGGGGTTAGATACCTCCGTTCAATTGGTTAACATTGGACGGGCAAGAGTCAACTATTCCAGTACTGAAATCGAGAAGATCAAGGGCTGTCAAAGTAATGAGATTGAACATTTGTTAGGGTATGCTGATTCTGAATATGTTGCTCATAGAGATAACTTAGCTTTCCCTGTTGCTGTGCTGGAGAAAAGTCAAAGTGTTCTAGGTTTAGAGGAATTGAAAGAAGCCTTATAAATCATCGTAAATAAACAAACTACTACTAATATAGAATGAATAACTAAATAAATAAATAAATAAATAAAGATGTTTTTTTGGTAGAAATTCCCTTCATTTTCTTTATTTATAAGCTCTTGAGCTGGTCAATATACATGTTTCGACGTAAAGGATCAACTTGGATCAGTTTCTCCAATGATGACTTCACTTCAGCTGCATGTTGGTCAGCTTGATCTTCCCCTGAATATTCAGATATCAATTTCTCTATAGTGATGATGGTTTTCAAGCACCAATTATTATCAATACCGTTATTATCATCAAGCTCTAACTCGTTCAATTCCTTGACATTACCCAATTCGTTCTTTAAGATCTGAACATATTGCTCTATTGATAGCCCATTTCTAAAAAAATTATCCGTTAGCAGCCATCTTAGATAAATCCAAACAGATTGATCTTCAGGATCAGTGTACATAGCATTTCTTAGTAAGTCTAATTCCTTTTTGAGGAATTCGTAGATATCTTGGAATTCTTCAGTAGGTTTTGATTGTAGCAATTTAGGGATTAACGTGCTTCTGTGATGCCATGCGGAGAAGTTGGAGAAGTTCTTGACAATCATTTCAGTAGTGTACTTGAATTCACTCAAGTCCAAGGTCGTGTTTTCGATTCTCTCAATCTTATCAATCACAATACGACGATATTGCCAACCATGGAAGTTTCTAGAATCAAGTGTTAATAGCTTGTTAACAAAGCCCAATTCCATTCTCCAGTCCGCTTTAAGATGGTTCTCCAAGGTCCATAAACGATGATTCCAAATCCAATAAACTTTAGGAAACTCCTTCAGTTTCATCATGATAAATCCCAACTCTCTTTCGAATAATTTGGCGTATTCTCTGGCTGGCATTTCCACTTTGTAATGGTTTATGATTATATCACGACGATAGTTCCATATCGTGTAGTATTCAGGATTCATCGATAGAATCTCTGTGGTTTGTCTGAATGATTCTTCATCATATTTCTTAGATTCCTTTCCTTGTAGAAGTGCCTTATCTAGGGATCTATAATGTTGGATTCTTGCAGCATCTCGTTCACGACGTTGACGCTTTGACTCTTCCGACGAATGTGTTCTCTTGATACCGTGCTATTCCAAGTTGTTTTGTTAGTAAATCTGATAGATTAATGAGTAGATGATATTCTATGGTCTTACCATTTATTTTACCACAAGACGAAGATCAAGATAAAAATAAAAAACTTCTTCTAATTGCAAGAATGAATAGTCATTGGATATTGGTCGTACACTACGGGAGGGCTGTTTGGATGCGTCCTCATGTGTACCGTCCATTTGTTTACTTTTCGATTTTGCGCGCGCACGCAAACTCCAGATCCGCACATTTGTCTGGGAAAAGATAACTTTAGGACGTAACCTCAAAGGAGGGGCACCCTGTTTAATTATTTTACAGACTAACCAAGTTACATACTGTAATACTCAGTCCCAAATAGCAGTATTCAGGGCAATTATCCAGGGAATTACTTGAACCCAGATACACCGCTCCAAGACCACTCAAGATGTCCGCAGAAACTGCTCCTACTAGATCATCCTTCAGTATAAGAGGCTCCACTAATCTTATAACGGAGTTCTTTGATTTCAGTGTCAATAACATATTATACCAAAGAGGTATATATCCAAGTGACGATTTCAAACTTGTCAAGAAGTACGGAATGAACTTGTTGGTGGCGCATGACGAAGATATCAAAGGCTACATCAAAAAGTTCATGAGACAAGTCCATCAATGGTTGAAAGCTGGTAAAGTTTCTAAGTTTGTTTTAGTGATAATTAACAAGTCAACTGGCGAGATTAATGAAAAATGGCAGTTCAATATCGCTCTCAATGCTGAAGAAGAGTCCAAGGACGGTGCTGCTCCTGTCAAAGAAAGAACCCCAGAGGAAATTCAAAATCAGATACAAGCCATCATCAGACAAATCACTTCCTGTGTGACTTTCCTCCCAGCTCTAGAAGTCAATGAATTCACATTTAATATCTTGGTATTTACTGATGTCACTACAGCATTACCACAGACTAACGAATGGATTGATTCAAGTGACTATAAGTTGAAAATCGAAGGTGAAGAATGTGTTCAGTTAAGAAGTTTGCAGACGAATTTACACACTGTCGACACCCTTGTCAGTTACAAGACATCCAAATGAACGTCAAGCTATGCTACTAAAGGACTGTATTGACTGAACAAATTTAGGTAGTCTAGATATGCTAATGACAAACTATAATATTATACATACCCAATTTTTGAATTATAAATAACGAATTAAAAAAAAAGTACTATTAAACCTTAAAATCATCCATGAGATCACAATTCATCGTGATCGTAGTCGTAGTCATCTTCATCGTCGTAGTAGTCACCATCTTCATCGTCAGCACCAGCGGCACCGTATAGCTTTTGAGTGATTGGATGAGCAACCTTGGATAAGGATTCAAACTTTTCGTCAAAGTCTTCCTTAGTGGCAACATCTTCGTTATCTTCTAACCATTCTAAAACATCGTTAGCGGCTTCGACTAAAGTTTCCTTTTCGTCTTCGTCAATCTTACCACCAAGAGCGTTTTCATCGTTGGCTTGAGTCTTCAAAGAGTGAGCGTAGTTTTCTAAACGGTTCTTAGCTTCAATCTTTTCCTTTAATTCGGCATCTTGGGAAGCGAACTTTTCAGCATCCTCAACCATCCTGTCGATTTCTTCTTGGGTCAATCTACCTCTGTCGTTCTTGATAGTGATGGATTCGGACTTACCGGTACCCTTGTCAGCAGCAGAAACAGTGATTAAACCATTGGCATCTAGGGCGAATGTGACTTCGATTTGTGGAACACCTCTTGGGGCTGGTGGAATGTTGGTCAATTCGAACTTACCTAATCTGTTGTTGTCCTTGGCCATGGCTCTTTCACCTTCGTAGACCTGAATCAAAACAGTTGGTTGGTTGTCAACGGCAGTAGAGAAGATTTGAGATTTCTTTGTTGGGATAGCAGTGTTTCTCTTGATCAAAGTAGTCATGACACCACCAGTGGTTTCAATACCTAAGGTCAATGGGTTGACATCTAATAAGACAATGTCATCAACACCTTCCTCACCGGATAAGACACCAGCTTGAACAGCAGCACCAAAAGCGACAGCTTCATCTGGGTTGATGGACTTGGAGACCTTCTTACCGTCGAAGTAACTTTCTAATAATTCTTGAACCTTTGGAATACGGGTAGAACCACCAACTAAGACAACATCATCGATGTCGGTCTTCTTTAAACCGGAGTCCTTAAGAACTTGTTCGACTGGCTTCAAAGTCTTCTTGAATAATTCAATGTTTAATTCTTCGAATTTAGCACGGGTGATGGTTTCAGATAAATCTATACCGTCAACGAAAGAGTCGATTTCAATTCTGGTGGAAATTTGGGAAGATAAAGTACGCTTGGCCTTTTCAACTTCTCTCTTTAACTTGGAAATGGCCTTGTTGTTGTCAGAGACATCGATGGAGTGCTTCTTCTTGAATAGCTTGATTAAGTGACGAACAACTCTGAAATCGAAATCTTCACCACCTAAGTGAGTATCACCAGAAGTAGCTAAAACTTCAAAGACACCGTTTTCAATGGATAATAAAGAAACATCGAAGGTACCACCACCTAAATCGTAGACAATAATTTGGTGTTCACCATCATCCTTATCTAAACCGTAGGCAATAGCTGCGGCAGTTGGTTCGTTGACAATTCTCAAAACGTTCAAACCAGCAATGGTACCAGCATCTTTTGTGGCTTGCTTTTGAGCATCGTTGAAGTAAGCTGGGACAGTTACAACAGCGTTGGTGACCTTCTTACCTAAGTAATCTTCAGCAATCGACTTCATCTTACCTAAGATCATACCAGAGATTTCTTCTGGGGTGAAAACCTTTTTTTCACCTTGGATGGAAACTTGAACAGCAGGTTGACCTTGTCTGTTCACAACATTGAATGGTAAGTGCTTGATGTCTCTTTGAACAGTCTTGTCGTTGTATTTCAAACCGATCAATCTCTTGATGTCAAAGATAGTGTTCTCCGGGTTGGCAGCAGCTTGGTTCTTGGCTGCATCACCAATTAATCTTTCTTCGTCGGTGAAGGCGACGTAAGATGGAGTAATTCTGTTACCTTGTTCGTTGGCCAAGATTTCAGTCTTACCATTCTTCATAACGGCAACACATGAGTAGGTGGTACCTAAATCGATACCTATCACAGTACCGTATGATTCAGTGTCGTTAACTTCAGCGAGGGCAAATGATTGTTGGTTCAACAATGGGGCCATGATCATGAAAAGGGCATAGAACAGCACAGCGGCTGGTAATAAAAATCTGTTGTTCTTCAACATTGTGATGTGTGATGCAGATCTGTATTAGTAACTGCTCTGGAGCAAGCAGTTGTGTGAGAATTGGGAGTGTAGGGTTTGTGTTGAAGAACAGATAAGAGAGATGTCTTTAAACACTTTCAAGGGTGTGGGTAGAGGAAGAGCTCAAATTTATATTTTCATTTTCAAATCGTACACGTCAACAAAAGCCCGACACACAACGCTCGCGGATCTTGGAAATTCTAGAAATCGCTGGATTTTTGCCGCCGATCATGGTCCAAACAACGCATTGAACAGCGTGTTCTTTGGCGAATGATTCTTCGCGTTTCATAATTTTGCCACCGGGCGGTAAATTGTAGTTCAAAAATATTTTCGTCTCGCACCCGAAACCTGTGGCGCTTAACGTTTCTTGAAATTTGTGACACAGGCCAAATTCAGCCTTAAAGTCAAATCACGTGCTGGAGCTCGTGCTCTTGATCCAGCGCGGCTGTTTGTTTACAATTCGCGCGCAACGATTTTTTTCACGTTGACGAAATTTGTTTGCAAAACAGTGGAAGGAAGGCGTAAGGAAGTAGATATGAACAAATTCAACCTTCTAACTTTCAGTAGGTTGCATTGCCACATATCCAAAACCAAACCCCCATATTTAAATAAGCAATGTCTCTCAGACTTCCTCAAGCTCCAAACGCTGGACTTTTCAAACAAGGCTATCAATCCATAAATAACGCCGATGGTGCTGTTCAAAGGAACATCCAAGCATGCAGAGAAATCACCAAGATGGTCCTTACTTCTATCGGTCCATGTGGTAGAAATAAGATCATTGTTAATCACTTGGGTAAAGTTTTCATCACCAACGATGCTGCAACCATGTTACATGAATTAGATGTTGTTCACCCAGCTGTGAAGTTATTGATCATGGCCTCCGAGCAACAAGAAATGGAAATCGGTGATGGTACTAACTTCGTTTTGGTGTTTGCCGGTGAATTATTAAACTTGAGTGAAAAATTATTAGTATTAGGTTTGAAACCAACCGAAATCATTCAAGGTTACACATTGGCCAACAAGTTTGCTTTGGAAACTCTTGATAAATTGTCCATTGACAAAGTTGAAGATTTCTTCTCCATTCCAGAATTGACCAAGATCATTAAGCCAGTTCTTGCTTCCAAGCAATACGGATCCGAAGATTTCCTTTCTGAATTGGTTAGTGAGGCAATCTTGAATGTCATCCCACCAAAGAACCCAAAGGCCTTCAATGTTGACAGTGTCAGAGTTGTCAAGATCATGGGTAGCTCTTTAGAGCACTCTCAAGTCTTTAAGGGTATGGTTTTCCCTAACGAACCAGATGGTCGTATCAAGAACACTAAGGATGCTAAGGTTGTTGTTTTCACATGTCCGTTCGACATATCACAAACTGAAACCAAGGGTACTGTCTTATTACATAACGCTAAAGAAATGCTTGATTTCTCCAAGGGTGAAGAAGCTCAGTTAGATCAAATAGTCAAAGAAATCCACGATTCTGGTGTCAGAGTTGTCATTGCTGGTTCGGGTGTTGGTGAATTGGCTCAACATTACTTAGATCGTTACGGTATTCTCACCTTGAAGGTTCCAAGTAAGTTTGATTTAAGAAGAGTTTCCAGAGTTTGTGGTGCCACTCCATTACCAAGATTGGGTGCTCCAATGCCTGAAGAAATGGGTAGCATTGATATTGTTGAAACCAAGGAAATCGGTGGTGACAGAGTTACCATCTTCAGACAACAAGACGATATCACCAGAACTTCCACTATTGTTGTGAGAGGTGCAACCAAGAACAACTTGGACGATATCGAAAGAGCTATCGATGATGGTGTCGCCTCTGTTAAGGGTTTGATCAAAGACTCTAGATTATTACCAGGTGCCGGTGCCGTCGAAATTGAGTTGGTGAAACGCATCTTACAGTATGGTGAAAGAACTCCAGGTTTATTGCAGCTTGCCATCAAGCAATATGCCAATGCTTTTGAAGTCATTCCAAGAGTTCTTGCGGAAACATCTGGTTTAGACTCTTCTTTAGCCTTACCGAACTTATACGCCAAGCACACTGATGATGGGGAAGGTTTACAGTATGGTATTGATATCGATAACAACGATGGCTCTTATGTCAAGGATGTCACTCAAGAAGGTATCTACGATTTATTGGCTTCCAAGAGATTTGCTATTAATGCTGCTACTGAAGCTGTGAATACCATTCTTTCTGTAGACCAAATCATCATGGCTAAGAGAGCTGGTGGTCCACAAGTTCCACAACAACCAAGACCTGGTAACTGGGATACCGAGGATTGAATAGTTTAGACATTCTGTTTATATATATATATATATACAAGTCTCCGCTTCGCTTCGGTATGTGCAACATGCCAGAAATTTTCTGAGTTGTCGAAAATTTCTATAGAATCCCTAGAATAGGTGAGAGTATTTTGGCACTATATATATATTTGGCCGAAGTACGTTGGCGAACATCATCAACGTAAGCGATACCCTCATAAGCCTGACTTGGCCTTTGACCGTGTTGTATGACATCATTCAAAATCTCTTTCGCTGTGTAGATCGCTTTAGCGAAATCATTATTATTGAAGATATATGTGGTTAAAACAGAGACAAAATCTTTGAGTTTGTTGTACTCATCCTAAATTAAATTTCCTCTCAGCAGTTCCATTCGTCTATCAACTTGAGTCAAAGGGTCTAATATGTAGATTTCCGCAAACTTCTCCTGATTATTCTATTGTCAATAGAATAATCCGGAATAAGATACTTTGATTAGTAATTTCTTACCTAATCATGTGATGCTCTCTTATTACAAGTACCAATATATAAGTAATAAGAGAGCAATCACATGAATAGGTAAGAGGGCATCACATGATTAAGTAAGTGATTACTAATCGATCTTTTTGAGGCTATTCTATGCACAATAGCCTAAACCTATTACACTATTTCACTATTATGTATAAATAAGAGCTTGTACCCTGTTCAGGATCCAATCTCCTCACTTCTATAGACCTTTTAGATAGAAGTACCGACTAATCTTGACATTAAGGTTATCATTATCAACCAATTTAGGGTCTTACCAGACTCCTAACCACTACAATATATATATCGATTAATAAATTGTTCGTTAAATTTTGTACGATTTTAATAAGTTAAATGCAGTCCTATGTATTGCTCCCTCTGTTGAAGAACTTCCCAATCCCTCCCTTCAAGTTGAGATCGTTTAATTTTTGATTCTGGTCGTTGGCAAACTCCTTCAAATTCTTCTCAAACTGGTTGTTCTTGAGGAATCCTTCAATGTTCAACTTTGGTGAGGAAAGAGCATTTGATTGCGGTAGTGGTTGGATTGGTTGGCCGGTGATAATAGTGCTATTTGGACTGGCCGTAAGATTAAGTTTGTCCAATATTGGAGACGATTCAATGAGATCAGGTTGGTTGATATTGTGATGGTTTTTAATCTGGATCTTGAAATTATCGGTATACTTGACAATCTGGTCTGCTGTTAGTCCCTTCAATATCAAAACCTTACGGAAGTTCTCAACAGATTTGTCGCCAATCAAGTAAAAGTAATTCTCAACTAAACCATCCTGTGGAATATCCGGTGTCAACAGCAACTTGAGAAGAGTCTCGAGCTTATTCACTGTTTTGTCAACATGTTTAGAATGCTGAGAGGATATTGTTCCTTGATTGGTTAAAATAGGTAATCTCATGAAGGTTTCCTTTAAGAGCGACAAGTCTAAAAGCAATTGTTCTGCAACAACGATCTTGATTGGTTTGATCTTGGTCATATTGTATGTAAATTGAGAAATCACTAGGCTGACCACTTTATCGCATAGATTTCTGGTATAAATATCTCTGGAGAATTTTGGTAGAATCTTGGTGAAGTTTTCATTGAGAATATTCTTCAAAGAAACAATAAATCTTGATTGGTCGTTGACTTGTTGGAGGGCATCCCAATCAGAGTTGGAAAATTCACGCCACGAGAACTCGGCCTCTGTTGAAATCTTGTGAATTAACAAGTTGATGGACTGGTTGATGAGTCTTAAAAATGAATCTTTTACCGCTTCGAAATCGATCTTTTCCTTGAATGGTTCTTCAAGGAGTCCAATCAATTTATCCTCCAATTGCTGAATGGTAGTAGAACAATAATCAGCGGTGTTTAAGACCAATGTCACATAGACAATACCTTCATCATTGATTACTGTACCAGGTGGCGGAAGCGTCGTTTTAAGAATCTTATTAGAATACTCTAACCCCCATTTGGTAAATAACTTGGATAAATCGTAAAGTGGCTGTCCCGTAGATAACGTACAGCATTGCGTAAGGAGATGTCTATAAGCTCTAAAAAGATCTGCTGATGATGAAATGACGTTGACTTGGTTAGGAGTCTCGTTCTGGTGTTCATTCTGTCCGTTGGATGAAGTCTTTTGATCGTGTTGTTGTGGAAGTTTTGGCTGGGACATGAATTCTAGGAATTTGGAGTTCAAGAAAGAGTTCTGATGGTCCACCCAGACACTGAGGAATGATTCAAATGCAGAAGATATCGTCCTGGAGAACTTGGAATTGGAACTGTCGTAAATATCCTGGTCGTTATTGCTTTCTCTGTTGGATTTGTTGTAATGGAACTTGTTGTTTAGATATTTCTCAAAATCAATAGACTGTTGGAGCGAATCAAGAAGTAAATCAACATCCATTTTTCCTTGACTACCTTCAGACAAGATCTGTTTAATGGAATCTTTTGTATTCTTACAGAACTTGATGGCCAATTCTTCACCGATATTCCAACTCTCGGGGAATATCGTGCTGTAATAATCTTCGTATGTCTTCAACACTTTCTTAAAGAACAAAAATCTTCTTGACAAATTGTCCAATGATCCAGCTTCATCGCCGCTGACAAAGATAGAGTTGATCTCTCTTAATTGTTGGTTGCAGAACCAGTTCACCAACCTATCATGATATTCCAAACCGAGGACATCCAGAATCTCACAACAACTTCTCAATTCACACTCATTCAAATTTGAATCGTCCCTATTCTGTAGTGCTTCCTCAAAGTCTTGAAAAATTTGATCCATTAGTGTGATTTTCAGTTGATGAATGTTTTTGGTAAGTTCTGATATCTCTGATATGCTCTTGTATGTTTTGAAGTGTTCAATCAACTCGTCTACTGCTCCTAACAAATGAACAGATCCAGAATATTTTCTATCGTTGATTAATTCTTCCAGTTGTTCGTATGCAATTATTAGCATCTGCAACCTTTTCAAGACTGTCATAGTGAGTACCAAGTTTTTCTTAGCATCGTCTAACTCTTTGATCCCGGATGTCATCTCTGTAATAACACTCTGTGTGTTCTTTGACAGCTGTTTGTTTTCATTAACTTCCTGAATTATCTCGTTGAGTGTCTCTTGCGCTGTATCAAAGTTGAAAACATTCTCCTCTTTCTTTAGATACTCTTGTAATTCTCGTTGGTTATCTGCTATTTCGGTATCTATGGATTGTTTATAGTTGTTTGTGTAATCGAGGAGTACATCCAATTGATCCAGACTCTGTGCGTCATTGAATAATTCAAAGACATCACTTGTAGGGCCATAGTTCTCTGATTCTATATCCATTATGGAAGAATTAACAAGCAAAGTAAGTTTAATGTCTGTCTTTTGAGTGTAGGAACGTTGTTTTAACCAAAAGAAGGTTTGCAAATTATCTAGGCCAGTACATGGATGCAATTGACAATCAGATTTCGTCGCCCACTCCGTAACTGGTTTCAGTTTGGCGCAAGGTTGAATTTCCTATTTGGAAACGGCCTACTCGATTCAAACAGTTCCTAATTGGGAAAACTATGGTTGGAGTACAGAAACATGCATGTCCCTGAATATAAAAATAAATTTTAATGTTTTGAGACACAAATAAATTGAAATTTAAAACTGAAATTTAGGAGCGTTCTTTCCACAGTTGATTAAAACGCAGTCTGAGATTGAGGAGTACACAAGGGATAAATATATAATAAAATCACTGATGATTTGACAACCGTAAGCTTTAAACCTGAGATGTGTTTCCGTTCCAGATTTGAATGGAAATCTTTGCAAAAGCATAATATTCAACTCATCTATACCTTTTGCTTCTTATTTAATAAAATCAATTGCTTTTGACTTCTTTCCTGTATATCAGTTATATCATCATTTTCCAATGTCAATATTGTATTGAATAAATCTTCTTCGATGTCTCTCTTGATATCTTTACTTTCTTCAAAAGCTGACACGTTCTCTTCACCATACAAAGCAATGAATTCATCCTTGAAAACATAATTAGACCACTTAATATCTGGGAAATCTGATGTTTTCAGCACTCTATTCTTTTTACTTCTGGGCTCGGGGGCCTTTCCGTTTTCCCTTGTGTAGAAATCTCTAAGAAGTAAGATGGATTCCTTCCTGTAGATCCCTGGGTAACTGGGATAGTTGTTCTCCGGGGTAGTAGAGTCTTTATTAATCTGGAACACAGACCCATTGCCTCCAAATCTCTCATTACCACAACCAAAGAACACCTGCCTTATACCAATTTGCTTTAACGCAGATGCACACATCACACATGGTTCAACTGTGACATACAGATCAATATCTTTGAAAATATCACGAGGCTCGGCATAAATTGCTTGGTACTCTGGTATAAGTGTAACTTTAGCAATAATCTCTTCAATACCTTTGAATTCTGCATGTTTGATACCGGATAATGAATCATTGGTAGAATTCATACCATAACTAATTATCTCATCGTTGTAGACGAAAACACATGCAACTGGGACCTCTTTGTGGTGTAAGGCATGATTTCCCAATCTAAGTGCAAATTTCATAAACTCATGATATTTTTCTAGGTCTTTGAAACCCATTTTTGATTAACAGATGCGGTGATGTTGATATTTATGGAAGTTTAATCTAGACCGTATAAGGCTGGTTCTTCTTCATATGGCGTTCGGCCTATATTATATCTATTTTTCCAAACACATCTTGCAGAAATTGTTTTGCGCAATTTTAATAAAGATGCGAAAATCTCGCTTTTGCGCAAAAGTCAAAAGAACACAAGAACCAGCTGAACACGAAACGGAAATGTACACCATATCCAGATTATATTAGAAGGGCTCATAAAAGAGTAAAAGAAAATAATAATAATCTAAGTTTAATTAGCATAATTAAATATCTATGAGCGATTTTAAAGAGACGTATGAATTAATAGACTTCCAAGATATATCTGGAATCCTCCTTCATATCTTCAACGACTCTAACCTTGTCAATAGTTTCACCTCTGAACTTGGCATCGTTTTCAACAATGTCTTCTAAAACAGCGGTAATATCAGGAACTGGCCAGGTAGGACCACATAAGTAGAAGACACCTTGCTTCTTGACGATTAAGTCACTCAATTCGTTGATGTTTTCGCGAATCTTGTCTTGAATGTAAACCTTTTCTGGTTGATCTCTGGAGAAGGCAGCACCAATGTGGGTTAAGATACCTTCAGCCTTGTAAGCTTCCCATAATTCACCATACAAGTATTCTTCACGACGATGTCTGGACCCGAGATATAAGTAAATTTCACCAATTGGTAAACCTTGGGACTTTTGCCAGATCTTTTCTTCAATAATGGCCTTGAATGGAGCTAGACCAGTACCTAAACCGGACATGATGACTGGTTGGGTAGATAATGGTGGTAGCTTCATGACGGAAGGTTTAACAGAAACAACCAACTCAGAACCAATAGCCAAGTCGGATAAGTACTTGGAACATTGGCCGAATCTGCGACGTTGTCTCTTGTCTTGCCATTCGACAACAACAATTAACAAATGGACTTCTTCTGGATGAAGCTTTTGAGAAGAAGAGATGGAGTATTCTCTTCTCTTTAAAGTAGGAATCAATTTGATCAAGTCGTTCAAAGATGGATGAGCAGACGGGAATAATCTTAAGATATCAGAGTAGCTGAAGAATTCATCTTCTTGATAAGACTTCAATTCAGTAGCACCTTCTGGAGAAGCCAAGAACTTCAACTTGATTTGTTCCTTTTCTTCAGTGGAAAATTCAGCTAATGATTCGTAGAATGACTTACCTGGCTTACCTAACAAATCTAAGTTTTCAACAAAGGTTTGATAAACGGTACGTAATTCGATTAAAGAGTTGTCATCCTTATTTGGAGCTTCGATGATTCTTTCAAAATCTAAACCGTACCATTCCAAGAATTCAACAACTTCCTTGGTATCGTTTCTGGCATGAACTCCTAACGCTTCACCAATGTCATAAGTCAAACCAGTCCCAGCGATATCAAACTCAATGTGGAAAATGTTACGAGAGTAATCACCTGGAGTAACACGACGGTTTTCCTTGACTTTGACAACAAAATTCTTCATGGCCAAGTCTGGTCTTAATTCAGAAGATGAAACGTAAGATTGTTGGAAAGTCAAACGCTTGAGTAATTCAACCTTGGAGTTGGAAGATCCTCCAGATAACTCATCAGTTTCACGGATGTCAGATGGCTTAAAGGAGTGTTCCAATGGGAAAACTGGTAAGACTTGTTCTTCTTCAGCTTCACCAGATTCTAACCATTTATTGGAGGTTCCAATTTCCTTGACAGAGACTGGTAGTAACTTTTCTTGGATAATAGTAACCAAAACAGCTGGTAATAACTCAACAGAGGAGCCTAATGATACCAAGATTTTTCTGACCAAGTCGTTGATTTGTAATTCTGGGAAGGCAGATCTCCAGAAAGCGACCAGGACAGTGATTAACTTTTGGAAACCTTGGATCTCAGAAATATCACCAGCAGCAGCCAAGTTGACAACAACTAATTTGTTCTCATTAGAAGCAATCTTCTTGAGGAAAGCCTTAGGGAAGTTTTCAGTGACATATTCGTCAGCCTTTTCCTTTGGTAATTCATCACAACGAACTAAGACAACAGAACCCTTCTTGGCAGTCTTAACAACATTGAAACCAGCTAATAAAGTCAAGTCATCAACGTAAACCAAATCCGCAGAGTCGATAACACCAACAGTACCAGCTGAGGCGATTTGAGATTGGTAGATACCACCTGCCTTCAAATTGTCAAACTTGGCTTCGAACTTGAGACGAGATTCCAAAGATAAAGTGTGGGCAACACGAGAGGATAATTCAACAACGTCAGAGTTGTCTAAGGACCAGAAAATAAAGTTTTCTGAGTTGAAAGCTGTAGCTTGTTCTTCAGCAGAGACGGGAAGGTTGACAAATTGGGCAACGATTTGTTGAACAGCGGCATTGGACCAGATAAAGTTTGGTAAGTAAACGAACTCTTCAACCTTGACCTTAGCAGATAGACCGTTGACGAAGACTGCAGCTTGGATTTGAGTCTTCAAAACAGAGGACGAGTTTTCGTTCAAGGATTGACCAATAATGACTAATTGTTCAGTTGATTCCGGTAAGACTTGAATGAATTCAGAGACGTTGAATGGTAATGGAGATCTGATAGCGATAACACCAACATCAGATTGAGCAACGTATCTGGACTTGATTTCATTGATGAACAATTCAGATTCAACAGAACCATAGATGACAAAAACTTTAGTGGCCGAAGTAGAACCGTGGTATTCAAATGGCGCGTACTTGGTGCCAACAATAGCACTAAGGGCCTTTAAAGCAGCAGCAGGTCTTTCAACAAATGGTAAAGAAGACCATTCAGCGGCAGCGGCAGTAAGCTTCTTTGATAAATCCAAGTTGGTTTCCAAGTCCAAAACTTGGTCAAACTTAACGGATTGCTTGAGGTAGCTTAAACCGTCATACAAGTTTAAAGCAGTGGTCTTTTGGGTCTTGGAGAAAACAGAGGCTAAGACAGATAAATGTTGAGCTTCAGCAGCAGATAATGGTGTGAAAACAGATAAGTTCAAGTCATTAGCGAAAGACAAACCAGTAGCGTAGTTGGAAACTAAGGAGTCCTTGTAGTAGTCTAAAGTAGAGACCTGTAAGTTCAAGTTGAACTCAGATTGGTTCTTCCTCAAGTCGGTCTTGAAATATGGTAAGGCATCAGAAGATGCGACAACAGTGGCGTACTTTTCAGTATTGTTGGACAAGTAACCGAAAATAGAGTTCAAAGCACCTAATCTGACTTGGTTGGAAACTAATTCAGGGATAACACCTTGAGAGTTGGTTCTCTTCAAAGCGGACCAGACCTTTAAGTTCTTGTCAACTTCAACGTTGGCAACAGATTCAAAACCAAAGATCTTTTCTTCAGCAGTACCATAGATAGCCAAGTTGATCAAGTTTAATGGAGTGAAGTAGTTGTTGGTGGATTTGACAAAGTTTGGGTCTTTTAAATCACCAAATGGGTGAGTTAAGACGGATTCCTTGAGAGTCTCGTCAATGGTGGATGAATGGACAGGCATCTTTTTGACTTATGAGAATTTGAAGGAAAATATTGGTGCTTTAATGGTTGGTTGATGATTGGAAATCTACAGTTTTTAAGTGATGATCGATTGACATTGAAGTTTCATTCACTTCTTCGAGTTATGTATAACTGTGGAGCTTCATCGCATACAGATCTCAGCCACAGATTAAACAATCTTCAAAAACATTCGCCACATCTGTTCGCGAATTACGTTATTTTTGTGGCGCATATTTTCCAAACCCCGAAATGTGCCACAAAGAATTACCCAGATAGGCAGTTTTGGAAGATTTTGAGCTTGTGGCTAAGATCAAATATCACGTGAGATTTAGTTCATATCACTGTCAAAGTTCATATCACTGTCAAAGTTCATATCACTGTCAATCCACAATGCCTCTGATGTCCGGATGATCTCAGAATGGCCAGTCGACAAAGATGTCAGCTACGGCTAGAAACAATTCTTTATTTTAGAAAACACTACAAACGACATCGTTAAATTCAAAGAAAACTATCACTTCAGAGCATGTTCAAATGTTAAAGAGTTGGCCAAAGCTAAAATCAGTTGAATTGGTTGTCCTTTTCGAACCATTAAAAAGAATCCCAATAAAATATCAAAGTGGAATTGCAGTAGTAGAATGATCCAAGCAGGAAAATCAAAAAAAGAATGCGTAAACCCGGAATCGAACCGGGGGCTCAAAGATGGCAACTTTGAATTTTACCACTAAACCATTTACGCTTTTATTGAAAATAAGAACACAACTATATCTTATGTGTGAGGATTTCCTGCGATGTTATAATCACAATTTTGATAACTTAAAAAGACCATCTTAAATCTGATAATTAGATTGAGTGAAAAATTTGGAAATATTGAATATCATTTTATATGCAAACTTCTTGGGAAGCTATGTTTAAATTTATTAAATACATATTTATAACGATTTAAAAAAGAGTGGATAATTACAATGTGCTTGCACCAGAGATACAGACAGTATTGTGGCTGTACCCAAATAACACTTAATCTATTAAAATTCTGTTATACATATGCTTCGTCACCAGGTTACTCGTATCAGAACTCCGCTGTATAAAAAGGACTTCTCGACGACAAACTTTTCACAAACACCTCAGCAACTTTGGATCCTATTCCGACTTACTCGGCCCTAACGCAAGTCACGTGACCCAGTAGTTTTCTCTTGGATCTGGTTGATTCTTTACAAAGTTTAAAAAGAGCTGATATGCACAGTTTTCAGTTGTGTTAATTAGACAAGGATTTTTGGTTATCACAACTCTAAAAGAAAAATTTTCAAACAATTTCGCTTACTTTCTTCATTCATTTGGTTTAAATACTTCAATACAATACATTAGCCAAATATCATGATTGTTTATCTCATAACACCAATGGGTTCGTGGAAAACCTCGTACTCTTTACAAGGTTGTGCAAACATTATCTTTACCTTCTATTTGTATTGTACAGAATAGAATGGCATTCTATTCGGAAAGATCAAAAACGTTCTTTCAGTTCTACGGCAACAACGTCCTAAATGCAAAAGCAAACATAAAGGGTTCAAAAAGTACTCCGAGACGGGGAATCGAACCCCGGTCCACCATGCGACAAACGGAGATTCTAGCCACTAAACTATCTCGGACTTCAGTTGATTAATGTGAGAATATAAGATGGAAGAACTCTTACATAAGCATGTCAAGATTATGAACGATGAGCCATTGAGAACCGAGTGTAGTAATAAAGATATTTCATGTTTTTGAGGTTACATTCATAAGAGAGAGCAATGATTAGTTGAGGGATTATTGGAATATAAAAATGAGACAATAATTCGCTCATTTGATATAGTTAGTTATATGGTTGTTAATAAGTTATCTAATCCACGGAGAAGTAATCTTACAATAAGTTCAAGTAAGTCATATTAACAGGTTCACCTAAGTCGTATATTTACAATTAATGTAATTAATCGAGTTAGGTGAACCGGTTAGTATAACTTAGGTTGAACTTATTGTAAGATTATTGCTCCGTGAATTAGATGATTCCTCAACTATATCTTCCTATATATGTGTTAACAGGAATCTTGTTTTCGTTTCTTCTTAAATAGTCCGGAACACCTTTCAGCTTAGTCGTCTCTTGAGTCAGACTATGCTTTTATCAGACTATGCTCATATCTTGCTATGCCTATATCAGACTATGCTTATAGCAGAGTTTGTCTAACTCTGATTCATATTCTTACAATGAAGTAAGAATATGAAATCGTTAATCTCTGACAGAAGCAAAGAATATGAGATGACTAATCAGAGGGGCGGGTTTTCTTCGATTACCCAAAATGGTTAAGATGGAATTTTCCCAGTCAGGACCAGGAATCACCAAAAAAGTAATCATGAGTTCGATTCCGGGAATCAGCAGTATAATTAAATGAACAGACTGGGTCAATTTCTGGAAACATGTTTCGGCGAGAATGGGAGGTTAACACGAAGGTTTGCTACTATGACAAGTATAACCTGTCAGCAGTGCGTAGGCTACAGGAACTGCTAGCGGAAGCAACACGCTACTGAGACCAGGATTTGCTAAGTAGTGTTGCCGAGAAGGTAGCAAAGATGGAAAGAGCCAGCGAAAACTAGGGGCCATTTGCAACTGCATGGGTACAACCAACACTCTAGTAGTGGACTAGTGTTGTCGGATATTAAGCTACGATAAGATTTCTTTAGTCATGTTGATCTTCATCTATAATAAATCTAGAATAAACTATATATATATATCACTAAAACTGATGATTGTATACAGGATCCATCTGAAGTCTGATTATTGGATTGAATAAATTTTATTATATGCAAATTTTATTGGAAAGCTTTTAAAGTATTAATGCATGCTTACTAATAAAAAAAGCTGATGAAATATTTTCAGGATTATTTAAGAGAAAACGAGATAATAATCCCGTCAATATAAATAGAAAGATATAGTTTTAGAAAGGAGCTAGTCCATGGAGAATTAATCTCAGTATAAGGTTAAAATAAGTAATACTAACAGGTTCATCTAAGTCGTACATTCACAGGTGAACAAAACTCAGAGCTTGCTAAGTGCACAATAATGGAGAATATATTTAAATACACAAAGGCTGCTGTCTGAGTTGAATATTTTTAAAAACAGTAGTAGGCCCATGAGTTGCTTTGAATAGCCTGTAGATTATAGCATATTTAATATAATCATTGTCGAACTAAACTATATGAATACTATGTATTATTTGAATTAATGTGGTAAGACCCTAAATTGGTTGATAGTGATAACCTTAATGTCAAGATTAGTCGGTGATTCTATAAAACCTATATCAAAGAGAAATCCCCCTTTGGGAATTTCACACCTTTTTATAATTGCTTCAAAGAACCTATATGAAAAAAACACCCTAATATGAACAAGGTTAGGAGCCTCGTTCATAGACCGTATAAGTAGATATGAAGCACTTATTACAATTAAATAAATGTTATTATAATAATCAATTTTAATTGATTTTCTTTATTAAACGTTTAAATTTAGTTATAAATATATTTAATTGATTTTCTTTATCAAATCTTTAAATCTAGTCATAATTATATTTAATATACGTATTCAGAAAGTCATACTATTTTACTCACCGGCGCTACCTTCATTATTTAATGAGTTTTCATTTACATCTGAAATCTCTTAAAAGTCAATATATGGAACAATTAATACATACTATGAGTTTATAACCTGTTTGCATCAGGTCAACTTTGGAATGATAATTTAAGACCATTTATTATCAATAGAATATTTTCTTATTATGGTGTCATTTTTCCTTGAAGAAGTGAGGTATTAATACGGGAACATATAGATGTATCAACTGTCAAGATCAATTGTAGCTTTGATATACTATATTGAAATGTGTCAAAAACCGTTTCATCACTTATAGAATGCATGCAGATATCTTCGGAATTTTGTCTGTCCTGATGAGTTAATTTATGAACATATATTTGAAATTGAACTTGTTATGCACGTGAGATATATCTAGGGCTTTGAAATTAGTTGAGTAGTGAACCATAAGATCAAGGAAGGTTGAGTTGTTACATAACATTACTTGAGATGTCAATTTAATAAGAATATGGAGATCTGGAAGAAAACTGGCTCCGATTAATTACGTTACTACTAAATTAAGCAAAAGTCCAGTATTCTTCTTTCATTGTTAAGTTTAGATGTATGAACACGCTGTTTAGGTTACACTACGTAGCTACAGAGGTCAAAACAGAACTTTAATTATATTATAATCTTATTCATTTCTCTTAATATCTTTCTCTTCTGTCTTTTTCATGAAATCAACCCCACTTGTCGTCATAGTCTCTCCAGCTGCCAATGGATCTTTGCAAAACATCATTATCACCTAAAAGTTGTTAACGACCAATGATACATCCTGATTCATTACAATCCAGCCCATAAAATTCTCTCTCTTGCCTTTGGATAACTTGCGTTTTCTATTTTGAACTTGGTAGAGAGATTGAACCTTGAAATCGTGATATAATGCGACGTCACAAATGTATTTGCGTTGAAAATCCAGGATGTTGATTAGGTCATCCGTTGTGAGCAGAAGTGACTGATGATGTTTTGTCAGCGACTGTACGAATAAGTGTTGATGAATAATAGTTTAGACCGCTAGCGCAAGGTTGGCAAATACAAGACAATGCTCTGGTGAATTGTTTTCATGAATGGTCATTAGTCCACAGAAACTTGAACGAAGTTAGGCTTTCGTCAAAGAATCAGTGAATTATTGCTTGTATCTATATAGATTATGAAAATAGAGCCAAGGAAAATTAAAAACATCTTGTAGTGCTAAGTTTTGATAACTAATCAACACTCATAAGTGACATGCGTTTCAGGGATTTCCATATTGAAGATAGCACTCACGACCCAGTCCCATTCCACAATCTTACCAGTAATAGGATAAGTGTCACCTTCAGTTTCCAGCAAATTCTTCAACTTTTCATTAAAGCCCTTATCATTTGAAAGGAAGACAAAAGAGTCCTTTTCACCAGCAGCTTTGTTCTTGGTATATTTCAAGCTGGCCAAGTTCTTCAAATCCTTAAGAGTTTTGAAAACTTTGATATCCTTGACACCGTGGCTCTTAAGAATTTTAGAAATTGGTTCAACACCACCTGGTAATTTGGAAATGATGTTGAAAGTTAAACCTAGGAAGATCTTGTCTTTGTTTTGATAGTTTGCCTGACATCTTTCTAATAACGTCTCTAACCCAACAGAAGTGTTTTCCTTAACAGATTCAGGGTTCTTTTTAGTGAGCGAATACTCATTAGCCTCAGGAAGGGAAGCAGTGTCGTTTAAATTGGATTTATACTGAGTGAGAACGTTTTTCAAGAATTCCGGTGTTATGATATATTTAATGTTGTAACTTAAAGAGCTTAAGAACTTTTCAGTTCTCATCATCTTTGGCGAAGCAATCGTGTTAATGCTAGGTTTGAGATCTTTGTACAAACGGATACCAAGATTGGCAAACAGTGACATCTCCGTTCTATTGAATGAAATGTCCCAACCAGTACAGATTGCATTGATGTTGTATCTGGTTGTTTGAGTTCTAGTTGGAACAGGGGAAGGTGCAGAAGCCACTTCTTTCTTTGCTCTTTTAGTTGGTTTGGCCCTCGCTTCGATTTCCTCCAGGATTTTAATTTCTTCAACGGTACAGTTGGCCTTGAGTTCTTCCTCTGTACCTGATTCTCTAGCTCTTTTCAATTCCTTTGCAATCTTTTCAACTTTTGTTCTCTTCTTCTTCTCTTCGACTTCTTCTGGTAATAATGGGATATCCTTGGATTTCACTTGTTTCTCGAAAACATTGAGTTCCTCCATACTAGCTTGTAATTTCTCACTTGCTTGATTCTTTGCCTTTCTCACGGTCCTGACCCTGGTTGGAGTCGGAGTTCTAGATGGGGGTTTGGACAATTCAGGAGTAAATACCACATGATTTTCTTTCTGGTTCTCAGCCGCTGGTGGCAACACAGAAGTTTGATCATTTGGTAAATTAATCGAAGTTTGCTTGAGTGGGATAGTATTCGCATTTTGTCCAAGGGAAGAGTCAATTGGGCAAACATCTGTACCTTGTGTTTGTAATGGCGCAGTTGGGACATTCTCCTGTTCAGTCATATTGATGGATTCAGTGGTTTGCGCTGCAGTCGGCGTAAGTTCTTCGTCAACTTCCATTTGTTCTGAAACATGCAATTTCTCATTTTGTTTCTTCACGGGAGAGTTTTGACATGAAGTTCTCTGTAATTCTCTAGCCTTGTCAAGTATTTCAAGTTTCTCTTTAGAAGTCACCAAATCCAAATGATCTTCATCTTGAGAATCTTCAATATGGTTCGTAGTTTGATCAATCTCGCCAGATTCATAGAATTTCTTGAGAACATTGATTTTCAATGGAGTTTCACCAATGATCTCAGATATATCAAAGAGTCTTGGATAGAAGGAGTATCTTGAATGAGAAGTGGGCTTCAAGGACCAATCAGCGTATGATTCTTCTAGCCACAAGTGATTAATGACCTGAACAGTACCCCATTTGATGGCACTATCGTACTTCTTCCCGTAGTTAGTGGCTGCAATTAAATGCGTGTTCTTCCTGTTTAAAGTGGTGGTGAATTTGGCACCTAGTGCTTCAACCAATTTGGTGACATATTGTCTAGCATCACCTGTGTAGTTAGTTGAAGAAATGATAAAATTTTTCATATCTGGCAAGCCATCTCTAACCCACGGATGGTGTAGAAGCTTCTCATATGGTGATATAGATCTTTGATGTTCTTCCATCCAGAAAATCCAATATAAAGACGCGACCAAGAGGTTATTTTTCATTGCTGTGTGGTACTCCAGACCTTCACGGTATCTACCAATGTAGGTGTTAGCCTGAAGTATATCCTTCGTAAATTTAGCACCGGCATTTTCCATCCAAGATTTGACGTCCATGCTTGATTTAGTTTGAGATAATTGAAGGTCAGAACCTAGGTAGATGATTTTCCCAGCGAGAAGGGCTTCATTGTGTTGACGCTTCTGTTGCTGTTTCACATCACTTGCAGCTTTTGTCAAACTGACTTGTAACTCTTCCTCATCCTGGACCAATAAATATGGTTTTTCATTCAATCTTTTTCTTAGCTTGATACAGTCATCGATCCAGTTAGGAACAACTATTGTGATCTTTGGCTCGTCAATAGTACGGACAACAATACAACAATCCTCTTCTAAATCTGTTGAAATCAAATGAGTGACAAATCTATTCAAAGTTTCAGAGAAACTACCACCAAGTGCCCTAACTGCACCGTAGATGACTTCCTTGTCCGAGTCCGGTAAACCACCAACACACACAGTGACGTCCTTTAAAACATGTTCTGGGTTTGGAGAAAACGGTCTGATCGAAGGCTGTCGTTTCAATTCCTCAACCTTGTGGATAAATAGGGAAGTAACAACAGGTATCAATTTCTCTTGTGTTTTCTTGTACAATGAGAAATCCGAAGTGTTGGAGACAATATGGCTATATTTTTTTGATACAAAAAACTCTTCTGTTAAGTCATCGGTGATGTCTTGAACGTGTAATGGTACTTTATGCTTATCCAAGATTTGGGAGATAGCGGAGATCTCAGAGTTGTCTAAGACTGGAGACCTGAGGATAAGAAGATTGAAATTCTCGAATAAGGTCTTTTTAGAGGACATATTGAGTTCTATATTACTTTGATACAGATTCGAGTAACTACCGATGAAGGCAAAACCAACAAGATCTCCTTTGATATATTTCTTTGTTATTTGTTTGCCCGTTGACTGCTTTCAACTTTTCCGCGTCGCGCTGATCTCTTGGGAAAGGGTGACGCGAAAACTGCGAGCGCAACTAAAATTTTCGCGTTTGTGTTATTAGGTAATCAACCCAATTAGATGTTGCCTGCCAATTTTGAACGGCTTTTGTTTGTCACAACACTTTTATGGCAGGAGAGTTGTGCGATGAGTGTCAAAAGAAAATTAAAGAAAAATAAATTTTATGCACAACAAAGAGATCCTGTGAGAAGTACCATTATTTGACACGTTTAATTTCACCAAACACACTTCAAACAAATACAAAATGTCCAAAAGATGGATTGATAAGAAAACTGCCAAGACGTATAAGGTTGTCTACAGATCGCATGAAGATCCTTTGTACCACGATGAAGAAGCCGGTGAAGCCGTTTTAGTGGAAGCTATCAACCCGAACAACAAAAAGATCAAGACCAAATCCCAATTAGAAAAGGAATTAGGATCCGAAGTGAAACAAATGAGAGCCAATGAAGGTGAGGCTGCTATGTATGGTATTCATTTCGACGATACCAAGTACGATTATATGCAACATTTGATGCCAATAGGGCAAGGTGAAGGTGTCTTCATCCCAAAGAAGGATGGCGAAGAAAAAACAAACAAGGGCATACAGTTCAAAGACGGATCCGACTTACCAGATGATTTATTTGCCTCCAAGGTTCAAGTCAGAAGAACATATCAAGATCAACAAGATATTCCAGATGAAATTGCTGGTTTCCAACCAGATATGAATCCAGCCCTAAGAGAAGTCTTGGAAGCCTTAGATGATGAAGCCTACGTGGAAGAAGATGACAATATTTTCAACGATTTATTGGCCGATGGTGAGCAAGTGGAGGAGGACGAGTTTGAAGACCAGTTTGACGAATGGGATTTAGATAACTATGCTGATGAAATGGCACAATATGAAACCAAGGATTTCGAACAGGAAGGTGATGAAGGTTGGGAAGCTGATTTCAGACATTTCAAAGCTACAAGTAAACTTAGAAAGAATGACTGGGATTCTGATGATGAATTTGAAGAAGAGGATGAAGATGATTTTGTCCCAGAATTACCAAGCTTCAACAACAACGCTGCTGCTTCCAAGAAGGGTTCTAAGAGAAAGCAAAGAATGAAAAAGGGTGCCATGTCGGATACTTCCGGTTTCTCCATGTCTTCCTCTGCCGTCTACAGAACTGAACAAATGACAATAATAGACGATAAGTTTGAACAAGTGATGAAGGATTACATTGGCAATCCAGAAGAAGAAGAAGCTGAAGAATACAAACCATTCGATATGAAGACAGAAAGACAAGATTTGGAAGATTTGTTGGATGATTTCCTCGATAATTATGAAATTGAAGGTGGTAGAAGACTCGTTCCAAAGAACGAAGAATTGAACAGATTGAAAAAGGCCGCCGATAGTGCTTCTAAGGGTAAATTGGCTCAGAAGAGAAAGAAGCAAAACAGTACTCTTGATGATGTCAGTAACAGTTTTGCTAATATGAAGCTTAAATAATTATCCGATTCTTTTGGTGTGTCTAGATGGCGTGTTTAACTTAATTGCATTCATTATACATATTTATTAGTTTTCTTATAGCGATTGTCCATAGATATCCACGTATGGCCCCAGTGATGCATGCTTGGGGTTAAATTTAAGATTGATCAACAAAAGTTTTGAATTATTAGAGTTGAAGAGAGCTTCTGTGAATTCAAGTTCTAAGATTTTTGACATATTCAAACAGCGATAAATTTCGGATCATTGATCAGTTACATCAAAAAAGATCTGTAATATCCATATGTCCACAGTTTTTTTTTTGAATATTATTGGCTGGCTGGGATAATAAAGCGATTTTTTGAGTTTTTAATAAGACTTTTGATAAAGTTTTTTTCAAACAATTCACCAAGAAGAGAAGCAAAACTCAAAACGAATCTTTATGTAGATTGAAAATTGTTCGTCATAACATCACGTGGTATGATTTTAGGTCTGGTTCCCCATGCCTCATTTCTTGTCAGCTGACCGAAAATTGTGAGGGCGGCGCCCACGACCTGGAGGCTGGAAGGGGAAGTTAGTCAGTTTATTAGAGCGCCCCGAGAACATTGATAGGACCAGAGAGGGCAAACCTACCTACATTACTTACAATTCGCCAATAATCTTAAAGTTAAAACCGCTCAATTCATAATTCAAACTAAATATCAACAATGTCAGACGAGTTTGTCGATGAACCACTTTATGATAGACCAGTTACGGACACAGAACCAACAGCAACACCAGTTCCAGAAGTTGCTATCTCGATAACTAAACAATCAGAGGATCTCAGTATCTCCTCTTCCAAAATAGATAATCTTTTTATCAAATCCATCGTTGACTCCCCATTGAAGGAAAACGATGGCCAGAATCCATTTATAACATACCAAGTGACCACTGAAAGTAACAATCCGATTTTCAATTCTCCAAAGTTCACAGTACGTCGTCGTTTCTCGGACTTCGTGTTTCTTTATGATATACTTTTGAACGACTATCCTACATGTGCGATTCCTCCTTTGCCAGATAAACAAAGACTTGAATATTTCAAAGGTGATCGTTTTGGCTCTGATTTTACCAGCAAGAGAAGTTCTTCTTTGAATAGGTTTCTACAGAGAATTTCAATCCATCCTGTTTTGAAGAAATCCAAGATTTACCACATCTTCATTGAAAGTAACGATTGGGGTTCCTATAAACAGAATCTTAAAGTTAGGAATGATGACAATGGCGGCAGCAGTATTGTTTCAGATGGTGGTATTATCACGGATGTTTTCATCAATGCCTTCAAATCACCAAACTTACAGAGCAAGGAATTCATTGCCATCAAGGAGAGATCAGACAAGCTGGACGAGAATATAAACAGAATTGATAAAATCTTCCAAAAGATCATGAAGAGATACGGAGACTTAGAGCAAGATTATTTCGACTTCGGGTATCAGATCAAGAAGATTTCTGAATTAGAGCCGGAATTGGAATTACCGTTTGTCAAATTCTCCGAAGGTTTGAATTCCTTAAGCTTGGGATTTGCCAATCTAAAACAATTCTTGGACAACGATTATCTTATTTCTTTGAAGGATTTGGAACACTACATTGCTTCCATAAAGAACCTCATTAAGCTCAAAGAGCAGAAACAAATAGATTTTGAGGCAATCTCCCAGTATCTCGAACGCTCAGTACACGAAAAGAATGCCATTCTTCAAGGCCAACAATCAGGAAACTTCTTCACTTCCAAATTTGAAGAATTAACAGGCCAGAACCCAGACTTGAACAAACGCGATAAACTCAATAAATTGGAAGACAAGATCACAAGATTGTCTAAGGAGTTAGAAATCTCCAAAAAGATGAGCGATGATTTCGAAAAGAAGACTTTGAATGAGATTAATTATTTCGAATCAATCAAATCTATCGAACTGAAAGAATCTTTGAGTCAATTGGCTGACAAAAATATCGAATTTTATGAAAATTTGATTGGGAGATGGGAAGATATTCAAAAGAGCTTAAGTTGATAAAGAAGGTTATAATTGGGTTTAACCAACTCAGATGAAATATATTTATATAATAATAATAATAATAATAATAATAATAATAATAATAATAATAATGTAATAAGAGAGCATCACATGATTAGGTAAGAGGGCATCATGTAATAAGAAAGCATCACATGAATAGGTAAGAG